>SKCR01035272.1:0-129592 GCA_019454045.1 Zanthoxylum bungeanum | reverse complement strand
GGTATGTTTACAAGGATAAGAGGCTTGCTGATGAGGGAATTGAATTGGAGGAACCAAACCCTACTTGCCATTGATAAGGGTCTTTTTATTTTTATTTTTATTTTTTGGGTTTTAATATAAGTTTTTAAGTTTGTAACCTTTACATGTATAAAAAGAAAGAGCAAAGTAAAGGAGCAAACTACTATATGAAAAAGAACAGGCTGTTCCTTTAGGTAGATATACATATTGTGGTCTGTTTGTAATTGTTGTACTTCAGTTTAATATAAAAGGTATATATGTTAATCTAAGCTCAAATTAGCAGCATTCCAACTCAAAAATTGTTTTTTTTTTTGGGTTTTTTTTAAATTTTTTTTTTTTAAGCTAAGCTCAAGTGTAGTTATTTAATTTATTCACAGTAAATAGTCAATCAAATCTGCCAAATATTTTGGGCCTTGAAACCTTGTTTAGTCCCACCACTTTAAAACAAACCAGCTCGCAACACCGGGGTAAAATGGACCCAAAAAATTATTATTACACAGGACCATGATTTAATATTGAGTTAAATTTGTATTAAATACTGAATTAAATATTAGAATTTATCTAATACAAATCTCACAAAACTCACTCATTTCTTAATGATTGATTCAATATTCGGTATCAGATTTCTAAACTGAAAACAATTATGTTAATTTGAGCATATGCACCATTAAACAGCTCTACCTTGAATTTCTCAACCAGGAGAGACACAAAACGCTGAGTATTTTCTCCCACCCAAAATTTTTTTTCGTTGACGCAAGAAATCAGCATCAACAATTATAATAACAATGTGAATAATAAATTTATTAAAATTTCAAAAATTTAGACAGAGAGAAGTAACACTTCAATAATATATATATATATATATATATATATATATATATATATATATATATATATATATATTAGAGTGGATAAGGTTACTACACAATAATTGAAAAGAATTCCTTCAAAAACAGATTTGATCGGGAATTGTTTTAATTATGTTGATGGTGTTTTAGGCACTATGGTATTTAAGAAAGCACGACAGGGGCAAAAGGGTAATTTTCTCCTTGGTCAAAGATCATTAATACCGACCCGACCACATGAGTGAGTGGCCGAGAACTTTATGATCCGATAACCGACCACTTTGGTTCGGATGACCGAGCACTATCAGATCGGTTAGCAGCATTCTCAGCACAAATGACCATCATGACCGACCACATGAAGACCGAGCATAGGGCAAGACATGATCGGGAAAATAAGGCATTCTATCCATATGAGATAAGATAATAAGTTATCCTACTTTCAGGGGTATAAACTAGTAAGTCAATGTCCTAGTATGATAAATGAAGTAAATGTAGTTTTTGACTAGGAATCCTTATGGAAAAAGGGAATAGTTTTGACTAGGAATCCTTATGGGAAGAAGGAATAGTTTCAACTAGGAAATTCTTGTACAAATAGGAATATGATTTCTACACTATTATAAATAGGAGGGTAGAGCATAGGTAAATGGGGGGTAACAAGTTGAGTAAAAAGTGGGCATCAGAATCATCAAGCTCTGACTTGTAAACACAAAAGAGATCCGAGAAGCATATTTCAGTAATAAAAGTACCATCTTGTTTGTGTCCGTGGACGTAGGTCGGATCCAAATCCACCGAACCACGTTAAATCTCATTGTCGATTGGTGTATTATTTGTCTTCTGCTAAGTTTGCTTTTGGTCCCCCATAACCAAACAAATTCACTATTGAAGGAGGATTTCCTCGGGAGTGATATTCCAATATTACCCTGAGACCAAAATCAGCCGTCAACAGTTGGCGCCGTCTGTGGGGAACTCAACAAAAAGCAACTCGCGTAGTGAGACAATGGCGGAAGACGAAAGCCACCAACCATTAGGGAGCTCGGCTGCAAATTGGATGGAGAAGATTGAGGAGAACCTTAGAAAAGAAAGGGAGGAAAGCCAAACTCTGCTAAAAATCATAGTAGACCGGTTGGAAAGGATAGAAGGAGCACACAATGGAAAATTCGAGGCCGGGACTAGCCGACGAAGGAACGACATAGCAGAAGGAAAGAGGATTGTCGATATAAGTGAGGACGACAGACCCCGGAGGAGAGACCCTTACAGGGTAAGATCTGTAGTGGTCCAGGGAGATTCCCGGACCGATGACACATGGGAGGAAGAGAGTGACAAATCGTCACCAGACCCCTCCTATGATAGCCTTCGCAAAACACCGGCGAAAGGAGAAAGAATACGACGAAGAAGTACAAGAAGATACCGGCCACAAGAAGCACCTACCCCGGGATAACAAAAAGAAAGAAGACCGCAGGAGGCGGAGTGGAACCAAAGATAGCAACATGAAATCTTGGTTAAGGGAGGAGCTGATCAAATGGGGAGTACATCCCAATGCAAACAGAGGGGATGTCCAGGACGGCAAAGATGAATCTCCCCTCGCGGAAAAATAAGGTCGGCAAGATTCCCAAAGCGATTCAGCATGCCGACCATGGCACCCTACAAAGGCTACTCTGACCCGAAATCACACATCGAAAGTTTTGTCTTGTTGATGGAAGTCCAGGGAGTAGTAGGAGATGCCATCTGCAAAGTATTCCCCCTAACTTTAAGTGGACCCGCCATCCTATGGTACAGAAGCTTGGCTCCGGGGAGCATCAGAGGCTTCACACAACTTAAGAAGTCGTTCATTCGACACTTTAAAGGGGCATGCGTCCCAAAGAAAATGGTGGGAGAATTGAGACTGATGAAGCAGGGGGATGATGAGCCCCTGAGGAATTTTATTGAAAGGTACCACAATTTGGTGCTCGAGGTCGGAGCGTACGAGTCATCGGAAGCGCTAGAAAGTCTCAAGGGAGGTCTGAAGGTCGGGAAGTTGTGGACTCACCTGAGGATCCAAGACACCCCGGACTACGCCACCGCTGGAGGTGGCCCGAAAATTCGTTTTGTTGGAGAACGAAGAGAAAGCATCCCGGAAAGGGAACACCATCAAAGAAAGAACCGCAAGGGAGGGTGCCCCCCGCCGGACAGAAAGAGAAACCAGAAGACCACCCCCAAAGCACAAAGAATTCAAACCACTGCACCGGGACAATCAAGAGAGGAGGGCGCCGACCCAAGTGAACCATGTAGTAAGGGAAGATACATACATTCCCCTGAAGAAACCATTGGGACAAATCGTCATGGAGATCCAGGGGAAGGGCCTCTTGGTAGAACCCGACCAAAGGAGATTCCCTCCGGACAAAAGGAACCTAAAAGCTTATTGTGTGCACCACAACTCCAAAGGACATCCAACAGACGGATGCAAAGATCTGCGAGAACAAATGGAAGATCTAGCACGGAATGGGTACCTAAACAAATACATTGACCACGAGGTCATGACCGCCAGACAAAGAGCACGCGGTCGTCAAATAAATATCATCACAGGAGGAAGAACGCTGGCCGGAAACTCTAACCGGTCAAGGAAAGATTACAACAGAACCCGAGGACCGGATATCTTAGAAACAGAACAGGGCAAAGGGCTACCGAGAGGCCGGTCAGTACCAATAATGTTCACCGAGGAGGATACCCGAGGAGTAAGTTTCCCTCATGACGATGCATTGATAATCAAGGCAGTCATCAGCGGGTCAGAAGTAGACAGAATCCTAGTGGACCCCGGGAGCGCAGTTGATATAATTTCCAGAGAAGCGCTGGACAACCTAGGGGTAGAATATGCAACCCTTACCAACGATAGCACCCCCTTATACGGTTTCGGAGGAGCAGCCGTTATCCCACTGGGAAGAATACAGTTGACAATAACTGTCGGGACACATCCCCGGACCCGGACGATCATGACAGACTTCACTGTGGTAGACTGCATGAGCAGTTACCAGGTCATCGTCGGACGACCCTTCATGATGAAAACGAAAGCTGCGATGTCCTGCTACCACCTAAAACTGAAATTCCCCACCCGGGAAGGGATTGGAATTGTGGGCGGAAGCCAGAAAACAGCTCGCAGCTGCTTCGCAACTCTCTCACGAGAAACTCTATGCATCGCAGAAGACAGTCGAAGACGACAAAGGAACCAGGAGAAGAAGAAGAAGACAGAGGCCCAGGCGTTTGGCCGAACAAAAGTGCTCGACTCACAACAGCCGAGGAAACCGAGGAGATAGAACTTTACGGAACAGGCCCCGAGATTACAAAATGGGCGGTCGGTATCAAACAATGCCCACCAATGAACCAAATAAAAAGTTTTTTCTCAAAGTATTACGCAGAAGAACTGTAAGGAGGACAGTATGTCCCCAAATATGAATAAAACATTTTTTATCCGTTTTCTAAAAAAAAAAAAAAAAAACAAAATTGAAAGACATATTCAAAGACAGGGGACATACTCAAACGCCCACTACATAAAGACAGTCGGGCGCCAAGGCCCCTTGAACCATCAGCTCGAGACTGGATCTTATTCCGCCGGGGTCGTTCAGCTCGGGGTCGGGCACGTCCCACCGAGTCAGCCCTTCGGACTGGGGACGTAACATTCCCCCAGGTCCAAGTGCCTTTCTCAGCTCGGGGTCGGGTATATCCCACTGAGTCAGCCCTTCGGACTGGGGACGTAACATTCCCCCAGATCCAAGTGCCTTTTTCTACTCGGGGTCGGGTATATCCCACCGAGTCAGCCCTTCGGACTGGGGACGTAACATTCCCCCAGGTCCAAGTGCCTTTTTCAGCTCGGGGTCGGGCTATGTCCCACCGAGGCATGCTCCTTTGGACTGGGGAGGTAACATTCCCCCAGAGCCAAGTGTTTCGTTCAGCTCGGGGTCGGGCACGTCCCACCGAGTCAGCCCTTCAGACTGGGGACGTAACATTCCCCCAGGTCCAAGTGCCTTTCTCAGCTCGGGGTCGGGTATATCCCACCGAGTCAGCCCTTCGGACTGGGGACATAACATTCCCCCAGGTCCAAGTGCCTTTCTCAGCTCGGGGTCGGGTATATCCCACTGAGTCAGCCCTTCGGACTGGGGACGTAACATTCCCCCAGATCCAAGTGCCTTTTTCTACTCGGGGTCGGGTATATCCCACCGAGTCAGCCCTTCGGACTGGGGATATAACATTCCCCCAGGTCCAAGTGCCTTCTCAGCTCGGGGTCGGGTATATCCCACTGAGTCAGCCCTTCGGACTGGGGACGTAACATTCCCCCAGATCCAAGTGCCTTTTTCTACTCGGGGTCGGGTATATCCCCCACCGAGACAGCCCTTCGGACTGGGGACGTAACATTCCCCCAGGTCCAAGTGCCTTTTTCAGCTCGGGGTCGGGCTATGTCCCACCGAGGCATGCTCCTTTGGACTGGGGAGGTAACATTCCCCCAGAGCCAAGTGTTTCATTCAGCTCGGGGTCCCCAGGGACATACTCGATGCATAGGATCCGTAAGAAGCATAGCACGGGGAGGGATGATACCCCTGTGACGATTGCTTGCTCCAGTGTTACCGAACACTCTCTGATCCTCACTTACCCGATGTAATGGATCCGTGGGAAAGCATAGCACGGGGGATAGTGATCCCCCCGTGACGATTGCTAGCTCCAGTGATGCCGGGCCTAAGGAGGAATGTGCCCTTAGTATCCCGGACACTCTTTGATCCATTCATCAACTCGGATCCGCGAGAGAAGCAGCACGGGGATGAATGGTGCCCCTGTAGCGTGTGCCTACTCCAACGTGGTAAGGAGGAGCCCTCATATGATACACAGGCTCCCCAGTGAACCGACGTGTAGAGGATGTGCCCTTACCAATCAAACGCTCTATTTGATCCGAATCCTGGTTCGCCGGGACACTGAATTGAAAGATTCAGAATTGTGTTTTGGAGGCCTCAGGCAGGACGCTGTTTTGAGGCATCCGTGCTGTTGTTTACATTTGTAAAAAGTTTTCTTTTGGGACAAGTGCCGAGTCACCCCCACCTTTTTGGTCTTGTTTTTCAAAGTTTTGATTTTGTTTTTCGCTGGTCTGGCAAGGGGACGCCCGTGCCAGATTCGGTAGGGCTTCACAAGGTTGATTCAATTCCCTTCTGAGCAAGTCCCAAAGATTACCTGGCACAGGGCTGGATTCGTTCCGCCGATGCCACTTGTTTATTCAGCTCGGGGCTGGATTCGTTCCGCCGAGGCCACTTGTTTATTCGGATCGGGGCTGGATTCGTTCCGCCGATGCCACTTGTTTATTCAGCTCGGGGCTGGATTCGTTCCGCCGAGGCCACTTGTTTATTCGGATCGGGGCTGGATTCGTTCCGCCAAGGTCACTTGGTTTCTCTCAGCTCGGGGTCGGGTTACGTCCCACCGAGTCCGTCCCTTTTGGTCTGGGGACGTAATATTCCCCCAGCGCCAAGCGTTCATCTCAGCTCGGGGTCGGGTCGTGTCCCACCGAGTCAGTCCTTTTGGTCTGGGGACGTAACATTCCCCCAGGGCCAAGCGTTCATCTCAGCTCGGGGTCGGGTTACGTCCCACCGAGTCCGTCCTTTTGGCCTGGGGGAGTAACATTCCCCCAGGGCCAAGTGTTCATCTCAGCTCGGGGTCGGGTTGTGTCCCACCGAGTCCGTCCTTTTGGTCTGGGGACGTAACATTCCCCAGGGCCAAGTGTTCATCTCAGCTCGGGGTCGGGTCGTGTCCCACCGAGTCCGTCCTTTTGGGCTGGGGACGTAACATTCCCCCAGGGCCAGGTGTTCATCTCATCTCAGCTCGGGGTCGGGTCATGTCCCACCGAGTCCGTCCTTTTTGGCTGGGGACGTAACATTCCCCCAGGGCCAGGTGTTCATCTCAGCTCGGGGTCGGGTCATGTCCCACCGAGTCCGTCTTTTTGGTATGGGGACGTGACATCCCCCCAGGGCCAGGTGTTCATCTCAGCTCGGGGTCGGGTCATGTCCCACCGAGTCCGTCCTTTTGGTCTGGGGACGTAACATTTCCCCCGGAGCCAAGTGTTCATTTCAGCTCGGGGTCGGGTTACGTCCCACCGAGTCGGCCGTCGTCAGCATAAGGGCAAAGTATTGTCTCCACGGGTAGATATCGGGATCCTCGTTGACTGAGCACATGAGGGTGGCAGGAAGGACCAGATTTGCAGCCAAGACATTTTTCTTTGCGATTCCTGGAGTGACCACCGACGGATTCATCGGCACACCATCTTTTTTGTAGTTCCCGGCATCAACTCGCAAACTCGTTGTTACCGAGAACTAGGGGACAGATGTTGATGGTGTTTTTAGGCACTATGGTATTTAAGAAGCACGACAGGGGCAAAAGGGTAATTTTCTCCTTGGTCAAAGATCATTAATACCGACCCGACCACATGAGTGAGTGGCCGAGAACTTTATGATCCGATAACCGACCACTTTGGTTCGGATGACCGAGCACTATCAGATCGGTAGCAGCATTCTCAGCACAAATGACCATCATGACCGACCACATGAAGACCGAGCATAGGGCAAGACATGATCGGGAAAATAAGGCATTCTATCCATATGAGATAAGATAATAAGTTATCCTACTTTCATGGGATAAACTAGTAAGTCAATGTCCTAGTATGATAAAGGAAGTAAATGTAGTTTTTGACTAGGAATCCTTATGGAAAAAGGGAATAGTTTTGACTAGGAATCCTTATGGAAAAATGGAATAGTTTTGACTAGGAATCCTTATGGGAAGAAGGAATAGTTTCAACTAGGAAATTCTTGTACAAATAGGAATATGATTTCTACACTATTATAAATAGGAGGGTAGAGCATAGGTAAATGGGGTAACAAGTTGAAGGTAAAAAGTGGGCATCAGAATCATCAAGCTCTGACTTGTAAACACAAAAGAGATCCGAGAAGCATATTTCAGTAATAAAAGTACCATCTTGTTTGTGTCCGTGGACGTAGGTCGGATCCAAATCCACCGAACCACGTTAAATCTCATTGTCGATTGGTGTATTATTTGTCTTCTGCTAAGTTTGCTTTTGGTCCCCCATAACCAAACAAATTCACTATTGAAGGAGGATTTCCTCGGGAGTGATATTCCAATATTACCCTGAGACCAAAATCAGCCGTCAACAAATTACAAGGTTTTAATTCCATGAGGCATGCTTGTAATTAGATTTGGCCATTGATGAGTATGGAACCGGAACCGGACCAGTTAATTTCGGTCCCATACTTAAGTGGAACCGGAATAAGAATTGGAACCGGAATCGAACGGTTTGATTCCGGTTCCGGTTCCATTCGGTGTTTTTTTTTTAAATAAAAAAATTGAGATTGAAAAAATTAGTTTAAAATTATGAATTTGAATTTATATAATAAACTTACATTAAATTACAAATAAAATTCTTTTCTAAAAAAATTAAAAATAAAATTATTAATTTAAAGAGCTTGAACTTAAATTTTAAAAAACTTAAGTTGCCTACGTATCCTCCAGGGGTGAGATGAATCAAAACTCACGTGGTTCCATTACAATTTTAAGATATTTCCCCATTGTAATTTTACATTTCTTTAATTATCAATCATCATTATCAGTGTATGTTAATCATTCAGCTCCAGTTTCGCTTGCACTTGCAGATGCATTGTCAAATAAGTCTTCATATTCATCGGGGGGCATCTTCTTGTTGCCTTAGATCATCTCGGGTCCAATCATCCACATATATTGTTGCTTCTAGAGTGTTTGGATGTAATGAAGACCGTCTAACTTCCAATATATTGCCTCTCATGTTGAAGGCTTGCTCAACCGCAATAGTGGAAACATGTGTTGCCAATATCTATTTAGCAATAATTGATAATACAAGATATACATTTTGATGTCGGTTCCACCATTCAAGGATTTGAAAATTTTTACTAAATAAACTTTCAGTTGAAAACTCGAAATTTATAGATAAATAATTATCTAATTTCGGGTTATTAGTCATGTTATCCCTGGCTTTTTTATTTCGTTGTAATAAGCAACGATCATCTGCTCTAAGTCTTGTTTGCATTACGGGGTCGCTACTACTAGATTGTCATACTGATTGCAAGTTATATCTTCTAATATAATCATTAAATAAATCTATTAAATCAATTTTTATTTTAGCTGTTATTCTTGTAATATCAATTTCATCTAATATTCCTAAATATCCACAGTAAGCTTGTACTATTCAAACATTCTAATTTAAATTTAGGATAAAAACAGCAACAATAAGATAAAGTAAAGCAATATCTCTAAAATTATGAAACCATTTTCGTTTCATAACATTAATAGCTTCAAACAAAATAATATCATTAGGATTAAGACTTTCAACATGCTCATAGAGAGTACCAACAATATTCAAACTTTCAAGAATAAATAAATGTGATATAGGATAATAAACTCTGTTAAAAATATTTGTAGTATCATTAAAAACTTTTAAGATTTCTAAAATTTTATCACAAATTTCCCATTAACTAGGAAAAAGTGTGATATGTTGAACATGTTGAGAAAAAAACTACATAATGCATCTTTGTATGCAAAGCTTGACATAAAAAAATAAGTTGAATTCCAACGTGTTAGAACATCTCGTGAAAATTTTATCTGTTTAATACCATTTAATTTACAAAACTTGGCCCATTCTCTCATAACTTGAGAACATGACCAAATACAATTAAATGCTTTATTAATAAGATCAATGAAAGGTGATAATTTTTCCAGACTATCTTGAAAACATAAATTAAGGACATGACATGTGCAACGGACATGAAAAAATCGACCCCCTAAATTTGGTTCGCATATTTATATTAAATCAGTGATTGATGCAATATTTGCAGATGTATTATCAAATCCAATTGTTAAAATTTTACCTAATAAACCATATTCATCAAAAATTACTTTCATCATTCTATAAATATTTTTGTACAGTATGTTGTTCATCAAAAAATCTAAATGCAATTGTGGATGCTGGTTTTCGCCAGAGGTCCACAATCGAGAATTTGTAGGTTGGGGGCACTAGCGATCCTGCAAAATAAAGGTAGAGTGAGCGTGGAGGTTACTGTCCACCGGTGTGGTGGGTGCCGTAGGCACTCCGACGCTCAAGTCAGTGATGAAGACGAGTTGTAAGTAATGGAAGAGCAAGGCTAGAGACTACATTGATCCCCGTGGATTACCGTGAGGGTGGTTGGTCAGAGGTTTTGAGGGCTCTGGTGAGAATGATTAAGCTTTGGGTTGAAATAATTTTTGTCTTCTCCGTAAAAGTGGATTGCCTCTTCTATTTATATGCACTAGAGATGTAAGCACATTTAATTGTTTTGTCCATTGGATGTTGGAAATGGCTGATCCACGAGAAGGGGGGAAGTTATGAGTTCAAGCGTTTCGTGGGTTAGTAACTAATGAGTTAGGAGGCCATTTGGGTCAGTCATTTTCTTGGGTATGGGCTTGTGACTAGCTTTCAAATGGGCCTTCTTTGAGAGCTTTGGGTTCTTTAGCCTAGTGGGTGATGAGTGTCGGGCCTCTCTTTGTGCGTGGGCCTAAGAAGGTAATTGGGGCCCAAGTCTATTATGGGTATTGTTTGGAGGGATTGGGCTATTACTGATATAAGGCTTGAAGCGAAAAGTCAAAAATACCCTTGGCCCAAATTTGGCCCATACAGTTTGTCCCATACTCTCTAAGTCTAGAAGTCCTCGACTTGAAGAGTATTTCTGTCGAATGAAACAGGATGTGAGGTATTTTGCTAACTAAACTTGATGAAGGCTCAAAGCTAATTCATACGACATTGCCGTACGGACTGAAGGATGTCCATGTCTTCAGTTGACTCGATATGAGTCATTGGGGGATGTCCCCGGTCGACTGAACTAGATGACGGTTCATGAGATAATTCACACGATATTTTCGTATGGACTGAGGGAAGTCCATGTCTTTAGTTGACTCGACATGAGTCATTGGGGGATGTCCTCGGTCGACTGAACCAGATGAAGGTTCATGAGATAATTCACACGACATTGTCGTATGGACTGAGGGAAGTCCATGTCTTCAGTTGACTCGACATGAGTCATTAGAGGATGTCCCCGGTCGACTGAACCAGATGAAGGTTCAAGAGATAATTCACATGACATTTTCGTATGGACTGAGGGAAGTCCATGTCTTCATTTGACTCGACATGAGTCATTGGGGGATGTCCCCGGTCGACTGAACCAGATGAAGGTTCAGGAGATAATTCACATGACATTGTCGTATGGACTGAGGGAAGTCCATGTCTTCAGTTGACTCGACATGAGTAATTGGGGGATGTCTCCGGTCGACTGAACTAGATGAAGGTTCAGGAGATAATTCACACGACATTGTCGTATGGATTAAGGAAAGTCCAAGTCTTTATTTGACTCGATATGAGTCTATGGGGGATGTCCCCGGTCGACTAAACCAGATGAAGGTTCATGAGATAATTCACACGACATTGTCGTATGGACTGAAGAAAGTCCAGGTCTTTATTTGACTCGACATGAGTTTATGAGGAATGTTCCCAGTCGACTGAACCAGATGAAGGTCATAATCATCCCCATACTACGGGTCAAATGATAAGGGGAATCTTCAATGTTTTCTGGACCAGATGAAGGCCAGGTCTTCAACTTGACTCTACATGAGCCATTGGGAATGTTCTCAATCGACTGAACCAGATGAAGGTCAGGATAATCCCTATACTACGGGTCAAATGACCAGAGGAATCTTCAATGTTGCATGGACCAGATGAATGCCAGGTCTTCAACTTGACTCTACATAAGCCTTGGGGGAATGTTCCCAGTCGACTGAACCAGATGAAGGTCATGATAATCCATATACTACGGTTTAAAGGGCCAGGGGAATCTTCAATGTCGTCTGGACCAGATGAAGGTCAAGATAATCCTCATACTACGGTTCAAATCACCAGAGGAATCTTCAATGTCGTCTGGACCAGATGAAGGTCCATGAGATTCTAGAATCCACTAGACTTGATGAAGGTCCAAGAAAGTCTTTACTTCTCATTCTACTAGACCTAATTTAGGTCTATAAGGGTCTTCACTCTACTAGACCTGACAAAAGTCAGTAATGGTCTTCATTCCTCATTCTACAATCCTCACTTTATAAGAACTGACAAAGGTCAGCGAGGGTCTTCATTCCTCATTCTACAAGACCTGAAAAAGGTCAATGAGACTACGGTCGAATGGACGTGATGGAGGCCCATGAGACCACGGTCGAATGAACCTGAAGGAGGTTCATGAGAATATCCATTCTACTAGACTTGATGAAAGTCCATGAGACTACGGTCGAATGAACCTGATATAGGCGCATGAAACTACGGTCGAATGAACCTGATAAAGGTTCATGAGAATCTCCATTCTATTAGACCTGATTAAGGTATATGTGATTACGATCGAACAGACCTGATGGAGTTCCATGAGGCTCTTCTAATGCATTATAGAGTTGATGGAAATCCATCCATGTAGTCTAGAGTGGATGATAATCTCCATATGTAGTTTGGATGAGATGATTATCTTCATATGTAGTATGCAGTTATTGGCAGTCCATCTTGTCATATGGAGAATATGACTATCCTTTGTATAGAAAAGATGGCAATCTTTCCATGTACCATGGAGTTTATGGCCATCCACCTTGTTGTTTGGGAATTGAATGAACAAGATGTTTTATCATCCCACATATGTCGAGTGAGACCATATGATATGATACTATAAGTGCTCTCGAAATTAAAATTATTTAGAATAAAGGAAGAACTCCATTCAACAATCATCGAGTTGTGTCGAGTGGAATTTTCATACGTGCATGTTCAGTTATCATTGGACTTGTGGTGTCAAATGGGATCTTTCCCTAATGGCAAGCCTTCACATGTGTTGTGTCGAGTTGCACCTTGCCTTAGTGCCAAGCCTTCATTTATATCATGTCGAGTGGTACATTCACCTAGTGCTAAACCTTCATTTGTTTCACATATATCATGTCGAGTGGCTCATTCTTCTAATGTCATACTCTATTGTTTGGCGGCTCAATTGAGTGAGCAAGTTGGATTGGTACACCAAGGCTCTCTGTCGAATGGGAAATGTGGAGATATGTTTGTGAAGGGTACGTCATCTTCGTGTTGAATAAGACATCTGCAAGTACTTATACACGATATGTTGATTTATCGTTTGGGATGACTAGTAAGTAGAGTGGTTCCTCTAGAGGAAGGTGTCTCGTTCCTGTGGCTTGAAGAATGTTTATTTTGTTGGGTCTCTCTTGGCAGCATGCATTTGGACCTATGTGGCTCTTGCATGCATTCACGTGTGGACCGGTCTTCACGTAGCCTGAACGTGGCTTTTGCAGCACGTGTTTGGAACTTTGGCAAGTGAGCCACTTTATTTGGGCAATGGAGATTTGGAAGTTTGCTCCATACCCACTTGTAGTGTCGACTGGGATCCTTGTCAAGTGCCAAGCTTCAGACTGTAGTGTCGACTGAGACATCATTAACAAGTGACCACATATTGTAATGTTGACTGGGACATCCTTAACAAGTCCCAAGCTACAAGCGTAAAATGTCGAATGAGATCCACATCATGTCCCAAGTTACACATATGTTGTGTCGAATGGGATATACATTAAGACCCAAGCTATAATCGCTTGTCTGTGATCTACAACAATTCCCAAGCTACACACGTGTTGATGTCGAATAGAATGTACATCAAACCCCACGCCATACATGTGTATATGATCCATAATAATTCCCAAGCTACACACGTGTTGATGTTGACGAGACATCCATAACAATTATTAAGCTATTTATAGTTATGTCGACTGGGACACCCATAACTAGTCCCAAAAATTATAATGTCAACTAGGACATCTATTACAAGTCCCAAGCCACACACTGATGTCGACTGGGACATCCATAACAATTACCAAGCTATATATAATAATGTCGACTGAGACACCCATAACAAGTGCCAAACAACACACTAATTTCGAGTGAGACATCCCTAACAAGTCCCATGCCTTACTAATGTCGAATGGGACATTTTTAAAAGTGTAAGTCATATCTGATAATATCGACTATAATGTACACGCCCAGTTACCATATAATGTCGAATGGAATGTCTTAACACCAATTCCCCATGTAGTGTAGAGCGGGATGTCCAAATAATTCTTTATGCATGTATTGTCGACTGGAATATCCTCCTCAAACCGATTTTTCATATAAGTATGTCGATTGGGTCGGATGATGGTTCATGTAGTTGATTGGAGCAAATGGGTTTCTCCTTAAGTTGGAGTTTTGTGAAGGATAATGTTTTTCTAAAGTAACCAATGAATACTTATTTGGGAAGCTATGATGTCCCCAATGTGACAATGGGTGGCTTATGGCTCTTTTTTGTGGTCTAATTGCATCAAGTGATACCTTATTGAGATATATTGCTGCTAGCACATCATTTATTAGGTCGCTTGGGAGGATTCAAGATTCTTTCATTGTCATGGTTAGTGGAGTTTCCTCTCTTATTATTCCTCTTATCCTCCTCCCACCTGATCTCAATGTGGGCCTGAGCCATGCGCTGGTCCATCGCGCATCATCAAAACTTGGTGAGTTTTTTGTAGAGTCTGTTTTCGTAGAGGAGTTCATTTCGGAAAGCTTCTACTGCAGTAGGTTGATGAAGATCTGTGATTGTTATCCTCTTTTTATTGAAGCGAGCCACGTAGCTTCGCAAGGACTCCCCTCTCTGTTGTTGGATGGCGTTGAGGTCATTGGTGATCTTCTCAAGCTTGCAAGAACTTGCAAAATTCTCCATAAATTTGTCTGTAAGCTGTTGGTAAGACTCGATGGATCTGTATGGGAGATTGATGATCCGGGTGAGGGCAGAACCAGCCAATGTTTCTCCAAATCCTCTGCACATTCCAGCCTCCCATTGATGTGGATCCAGACCAGTTGACATCATTTTGTATTTATAATAGACAACATGGTCGTCTGGGTCTGTTGATCCATCATATAATTTCATGTTTGGAGGCCTGAATTTCCTTGGTAGCTCGATAGAAGTGATGGTTTTTAAGAATAGGGTGTATGAAATTATACCGGCTTGGCTTTTCCTTATTGGTAGCCTGACACCGGGTAGGCTAGAAAAAATTATTTCTTTGAATTCTAACATTTCTTTGCGCATGGTGGATGTGATTTGTTGTGCTTGGTCGACTGGAGAAATAGGTTCACTTCTTGGATGGTTTTGAGGGTGGTGGTTTGCTGGCGGATCATCACTTGCCATATCATTGAATGCCCCCAAGAGATTGGATGTGATTGTATGATTGTTGGGATTTTCTGGAGTATCACGTTGTTGGGAAGTTGAGGAGATCTGCTTCAGTTGCTTCTGGAGGGTTGTGTTGGAGCTTTGCATGGCTTGATTATTCCCCTCTAAGGCACGTAATCGTTCTTGGAGTATGGCCAACTGTGTAGACACATGATCTGGTGTCTGCTCACTGCTAGAAGCCATGAATGACTGTGTTTTAGGAATCATAGATTGATAGATCTATGTTTGCTATGAATCGCTAAGGCCCCACGGTGGGCGCCAAATTGTGGATGCTGGTTTTCGCCCGAGGTCCACAATCAAGAATTTGTAGGTTGGGGGCACTAGCGATCTTGCAAAACAAAGTTAGAGTGAGCGTGAAGGTTACTGTCCACCGGTGTGGTGGGTGCCGTAGGCACTCCGACACTCAAGTCAGTGATGAAGACGAGTTGTAAGTAATGGAAGAGCAATGCTAGAGACTACATTGATCCCCGTGGATTGCCGTGAGGGCGGTGGGTCGGAGGTTCTGAGGGCTCTGGTGAGAATGATTAAGATTTGGGTTGAAATACTTTTTGTCCCCTCCGTAAAAGTGGATTGCCTCTTCTATTTATATACACTAGAGATGTAAGCACATTTAATACATTTAATTATTTTGTCCGTTGGATGTTGGAAACGGCTGATCCACGAGAAGAGGGGAAGTTATGAGTTCTAGCGTTTCGTGGGTTGGTAACTGATGAGTTAGGAGGCCATTTGGGTCAGTCATTTCTTGGGTATGGGCTTGTGACTAGCTTTCAAATGGGCCTTCTTTGAGAGCTTTGGGTTCTGTAGCCCAGTCGGTGATGAGTGTCGGGCCTCTCTTTGTGAGTGGGCCTAAGAAAGAAATTGGGACCCAAGTCTATTCTGGGTATTGTTTGGAGGGATTGGGCTATTACTGATATATGGCCTGAAATGAAAAGTCAAAAATGCCTTTGGCCCTAATTTGGCCCATACAGCAATAAGTCATTTTTGCATGTTCCATGATACATCAATCCAATGACAAATCATACCAATGTATGAGTGCGTTCGCCAATGGTCACTCCAAATATCAGAACAAATAGAAAGACGACCTTTAATATCTCTAAATATTTTATTTAAAATAATTTTACCATCTTTGTATAATTTAAAAATTTGACGTTTTGTTGTATTTCGAGTCATTCTACAAGTAGTAGGATTTAAAGCATTTTGAACGTAATTAGTAAAAGCAAGTTTTTCACCAAAACTTAAAGAAAGATGTGCCATACAAGTTAATTTAGCAAATTCTTCTATATTTTTAGCATCAGAATATTTAAATAAATCTAAAGAACTCGTACATCTGCTAGATGATGCGTACCTGACCATTTGAGTTTGCGTCGTATCAAGTCCAAGCTCAACGACATGATGTCTTTCCAGGTGCTTGTTCATATTGCCGTATCAATCAGTAAATTTGTAAGAAACCCCACAATGGTTGCATATTACATGAGTGGGAGACCTTCCATTGCTTGTAACCACCAAGTTGATTAATATCATTAATTCAACTGTTATGGAACTTTAAAAGGCTTGGGAAAAATAAAGAGACAAGTAAAAATTCGGTTGGGCCGGGCCTGCACATTTTGGTCCGGCATTCGTGTACGCAGGACACGCGGGTGCACACGAGCCAAGATTTGATTTGCACCCCCCCCGCGCACGTAGAGAGAGCCTCTATCCTTACAACTCTTACCCATCTACATATGAGCAATCATATATAAGCATAATATTCCCTCTATAGCTTTCCCATATGGGACAAGCTTACTTTTCTTTATTTTCCAACACCAATGGGTGAACTTTGAGCAACAATTTCTCATTCACCCAAGCACCATTTTAAGCATATGAATATACCATTTCGAACTACTCACGGAGGAGTATCCGAATCATTCAATAACAACCACTAACACGAAGTGGACCATGCTTGAAATTGTGCCTCAAAATGCTTATGAATAAGCATTTTCCAACACTTGTGTAATCATGCATGTGAAAACTCTAAATGGATCCATTACTTGTGCATTCATTAATTTGATAGTTTGGAAAAATGGCATCTTCTCATTTGCTGCCTGCTCCTGTTCCTGTTCCAAGTTTGGCATGCAATTTAGTTGTTTAGTAGAAACTGCCCACAGAATAAGGACATTAACGACTTTTAATTATTTCAAAAAGTGATCTAAAAACGAAATTTGCTTTTCAAGTAGCTTGTTTAATCAAAAGGATCACCACAACCCTAACAATGTAATACAAGCTGCCGAAATCCCTTTTGTGTCTCCTTTTCACTTCAAATGATTTCAATAGACCAATATATGATGTATCACAGGAATTTGGATCAGTGTTTAACGTATTGTATTAAATTATTTTATAATTTTCTTTCATGTATATATTAATAATAAAATACACATTTATTAAAGTGAGCCCAAGACAATAATGGAGCACCTATATATTAATTCAGATCAATCATTCAACCAAAATACACATTTATTAAATTTTGACCAAGAAAGATGCTTCTTTTGAACGTATTTTCCTAGTTGTCAATTAAATCCAACGCACGCATGTGTAACACGTAATGATAGGAGTATATAGATAACAACATGCCGATTCTTCGCGTGTCAATTTCAACTACCTATTATTCAATGGATAGACTTAAAATTTATGCAAAATTAATCAACTTGTTTCATTTCCATTTTATGCATATATATATATACACTGAATTTCGCTTTCGATCTATAATTGAGAATTTATATGATGGGACACCAACGATCCTATAAAATAAAGACAAAGATGGATGCCATAACCCTCCGACATTCAAATAAGTGGTCATGACGAACATAAAGAATGGGAAGAACATAACAAATGATTACCTCGATCTTTGTAGATTGTTGCGAGGGCGGTAGGCTGGTGTTTAAAGAGTAATGTATGCTTTTTGAACTCGAGTATGAGAGCTCAAGTTTGTATGTCTCAATCTCTTGGATCCATTTTTTTTTTATGGATTGTGAAGTTGCCCCTTTAATCGGTTTAGGATTCCTTGGAAATATCGTATTCCAATCCTATTTAGGAAATATTGTAGTAGAGTAGGGGTTGAATTATAAGTGCCTAGATATATGAGATTATGTATAATCCCTATTGTACTTGGATTATACCACTGTGTTTGTAGGTAATCGGTCTTGAACTAAATACTTAGTTTCCTTATTTAGAAGGATTTAGTCATGTGTAGACTGGTAGACAATGTTTACTAGGGCACTACATAATATGAGGCAACGTCGACTAGTATATTGTGTAGCATAATTAGGATATGCTGGAGACCTTTTGAGTCGTGTGGGCTCTTGGATTCCTTTAGGTCGTATGGGTCTCTTTTCCTTGTGGTGTATGGGCTCGTGGGCCCTGTGTGTAGGCTTAGGGCTGTTGATAGCCTTGTGTTGGAGTATTTTTAACCCAGTAGGCTTCACATTGCTTGAGATCAATGTCGTCTGGAATGTCCATGTTGAGTGGGGTTCTGATGGCTGGAATCCATACCGATTGGGCCTTGTTGGCGGCCCATAATGCCACTAGGGCCAGACGAAGGCAAAAAGATATGATATTATGTGAGTTCATCGCGTGAACCCAAGTGTTGTCTGAGACACAATGACATTTGGGCCCTTAGCCCAAATTTAGGCCGTACAGTTTGTCACTACTCTCTATGTCAATAATTCATTGGCTTGGAGAGTAATCGACGAGTATGTCGTATGAGGCCCACATGTTGTTTAGAGTATTGATGTTGCTTAAACCAGACGAAAGTCATGCTACGTTTACTGGATCAGACGAAGGTCCAGAAGACTTCAAGGTCGACTGGACTAGGCAATGGTCCAGAAGTATTCAAGGTCGACAAGACCAGATGAAGATGAATTAAATTTTCTGACCCGACGAAGGTCATAGGAAATGTCCCATTGGCTGGTCTAATGAAGGTCCAAGATAATCTCTAGTTGAATGTACAAGATGAAGGTCCAGATGAGTCTTCAAAGTCATCTGGACCGAAAGAAGGTCCATGAGTTAACCCAACCTGATGAAGGTCATGGGGAATATCTCGTCGATTGGATCAGATGAAAGTCCAAAATAATCTCCAGTCGACTGGATCAGTTGAAGTTCCAGTGGAGTCATCAACGTTATCTGGACTGAAAGAAGGTACAGAGTTAACTCGACCCGATTAATGTCATGGGGAATATCCATTGGACTTGACTAGATGAAGGTTTAGGATAATCTCCAATGGATTTGACCTGATGATGGTCCATGAGAGTCTTCTTTGTCACTTGGACCAGATGACGACTAAAGTCTTTAATATCGTCTAGACCATATGAGCGTCTGGGTCTTCAATATTGTTGAACTAGATAAGGGTCCAAGTCTTCACTTTCAGTCTACTATATAATTGATGTCGATCGGACTCTTGGTGCTATATTAATAGATGGCCTATGTTAGTCGAGTATATTCATTTGGCTGGATTGATCGTGTCGACTGAGATCGCCGTAGTTCGTAGTTGTTTCTTGTATGTAACCAAAAACTAAGTCAGTTATATAAAAATAACACTTTTACATGTCGACTGGAGACCGTGTCGGCTAAGCCTGAGGGTGGTCCTTGGATGTCTGTTGAAATAAGGGCTCTGCCATGTTGTTTGGATCAGATGGACATATCTCCATGTGGCTTGGACCTAATGGAGGCCCAACGGTGCCGTCTAGACCAGATGAAGATCCAATGATGTCGTCTGGAAAACGTGGATGCTACATCATGTTGAAAGTAGATGTCCTGTTACGTCTTCTAGAGAGGGCAATAATTATTTCACGTCATCTGGAGAAGATGTCTTTTATGGAGGATACTTCTTAGTCGACTGGGCCCGTTGGAGGCCCAGAAGTATGTTTCTATATTGACTGGGGGAGACGCATAACTTTCTATGTTATTTGAACCTACAATGTATCTTTCTCTATCGTTTGAAGGGAATGAATGTCTCTAACCTTGGTTTCGAGCATGAAATGACAAATTTTCCCACGTAATTATGGTCGCATCTTTAGAGGACAGAACATCTCTAGATGACAGTAAGGATCTCCATCAATTCATTCTCTTGTGAACCCATTTAGGCTCTATGAGATGGGTCTTTATTGGTTTTGGGCATCTGTTTGATTGCTTGTAATGTTTGCCTTAGCGGGAGTTCCAATATTGCTTTAAGTGGGAAAATGAGGCGCCATTCGAGGGGTGAGCATAAGTGAGAGTTTGGAGGTCATTTGTTTCATTCTAAAATTTTTCTCAAATTTATAAGTTCGAGGAGCACTCTTCAAGGTATTCCTCAGCCATTCTCCATCTTGTTCTTCATTTTCTTCAAAGTGTTCTTTTTTTTATTCATATTGTTCTTGAGTAGCTGTGGTAGATGTTGAATTTGACATCCGGTCCACAATTGAGAATTTATATGATGAGGGTACCAACGGTCCTACAAAACAAAAGCAAAATGAGGTAGAGCAACTACCAACTAGTGTGATGGATGTCGTAGGCACTCCGATGCTCAAGTCAGTGGTGATGATGAGTGGAAAGAAATGGAAGAACAAGACAAAGGATTATCTCGATCTTCGCAAATTATTGTGATGGCGGTAGGCTGGTGTTTAAGAGAGTAATGTATGCTTTGTGAACTCGAGTGTGAGAGCCCAAGCTTGAATGTCTCAATCCCTTAGATCCCATCTCCTTTTATGGGTTGTGAAGTAGCCCCTTTTAGTTGGTTTAGGATTCCTTAGAAATGTCGTATTCCAATCCTATTTAAGAAAGAATAGTAGAGTAGGGACTGAATTATGAGTGCCTAGATATTCAGGGTTAGGTGTAATCCCTATTATACTTGGATTATACCACAGTGTTTGTAGGTAATCGGTCTTGACCTAAATACTTAGTTTCCTTATTAAGAATGAATTAGTCGTGTGTAGATTGGTGGGCAATGTCTACTGGAGCACTGCAAAATATGAGGAATTTGGGTTGAATAATCTTCTATCACCCGTATATTAGCAATAAATAGTTAATATTTAATTATATATAAATTTTTATTTAATAACCAAAAATTATAATTAATGAAAAAAAATTAAGTATAAAATTTAACCCAACAATGAATTTAAATTATTCTTGTGTCTATTTCTGAAATGGGTCTTTTTCAGCTTTGAGTGTCATTCTTCATGTCCTTGTTACGGGTATCGTTAATGAAGTTTGGCTCTAAGGAAATTAATTAATTGAGGCCTGGATGAATATGAATCTAGAGATTCCTTTACAAGCTTAGGATTATGTTCCTGTATAATTCGGTGGCGTAAAGACCTTGTAGTGATGCATAAATAGATAAATCAAAGCACACCAAGTGAAAAAAAACACGCACCAAGTGGCTCAAGCCTTTAGACCAGTTACATAATAAAATGGCCACTAGGCCCACGACTGCAATACTCCTAGTGTAACATTCCCTCCTCAGAGGTGCTACCGATAGGGAATACACTGACCTATCCACTTGAGCCTATGACTCACTGACTATGACCGATACTATTAATCTCATCTCAAATGTAAACTCATACATAGGGACCATTGCCCAACTCAAAAACATAAAATGCAACTTAACATTCATAACTGTATACTCAATAATACTTCTTTTTACAACTCTATTCATGGACACTTTAACTTATTACACATACAGTCACTACTATACATAATGCATGATACATGATCTGTTGGACCCAAACACCCTAGTGATGCCATCAGTAGCCATCCTCTCGAGCTCGTCCTTCGGGTAAACCTGCAAAACAAAATACTGGGAGTGGGGGGTTAGATCGTTTGAACGACCAAATGAGTGGACGGTTTAAAACAGAAATTGAAATACTTTATGAAATCCATTATTATAAAACTGAAATCTTTCAATGAATTTGTCTTTTTTGAAAACTATTTCTTTTCTGAAAACACATCTCTTTCTGAAAAACCTTTCTTTTTGTAAAACTCTGATATATTCTGTAAAACTGAGTTCTCTTGAAAACTCTTTCATAAAACTTATCATTTCTGAAAATCATAACTTTAAAAATCTTGTTTCTGAAAATCAGTCTCTGTAAAAAAAAATTTGTCTCTGTAAATCTGTCTATGTAAATCTGTAAACTGGTGGTCTTGGGGCGTTACGTCTCGCCGTCCTCCAAGCCACTGAACTAGAGCCGGAGTGCTGATCTATGCTACTCTCCTGACCCTGAATCTGGGATCTAGGTGCATCTGTCATCCATAATCCTGAACTACATGTGCACACGTTATCCGTGTCCGTCAATTCCATATATGTGTCAAGTTATATATGAGGTGGGTTTATCCCTCATGCCTCCGAAAATCAAAAAATCATACTTTTGAAATCAATCTTTCTAAAAACATTATCAATTCATAAAACATTTGCAATCAAACTTGGCGAACGCCCTATGTGCTTTAAAGGTAAATCTTAGTTCAAAATAAATAAATAAATAATAACTTGGAGAGAAAAAGGTCCACTCACTGATTGATGACTATATCCAATGATCCTGGATGCGTCTGAAGAGGTTCCTGCGGAAAGCTAGCTCATCCTGTATTCGAGTATGGTTAGCATATATAAGCTAGAAACTAATCATGGTTATGGATGTAGTGGATGGTCATGAATGTTGTGTACGTGTCAGGATGGCTAACGTGTTGACTGAATTTAATATCCTAGGACGAAACTGAATCGGGATGAAACTGGTCTTACTGCATGTCGCGACTCCAGGTCTTGCGCTTCGCGACACTCATACGATCAGTTTTGATCCAGAGAGCATTTCATGTTCTGCGTCGCGAAGCCAGGTACTGAGCCTCGCGACTTCTACACGAACGACCCGAGACTTCATACGACCGACACGAGTCTTTCTTACCACTGACCCGAGTCTTCCATACGACCGATCCGAGTCTTCCACACGACCGACCTGAGTCTTCCACATTACCAACCTGAGTCTTCCACACCACCGACTCGAGTCTTCCACATGATTGATCCGAGGCAGAGGGCATTCATATGTTCAGCGTCGTGATGCTAGCCCGTGCGTGTCGCGACGTTATCCTGATTTCAGGGCTAGATACCAGTTCTCCATCGTCACTACCCAACGCAACTTCAACACCCTCATTTAAACTTCAACTGGACAGAAACCCATTCATAACATCAACCCAAACACAAACCATAATCTAGCATCATTAAATCACAAAGTAAAATCCCTTAACACCTTCATACACTTAAAGGCTTCATTCCATGCTTATATTATCATGACACTACTTAAAATGCATGCTAATCAACACCATTAAGGCCAATTAAACAATTCCAATCCCTAGGGTATATAGGGTGCGAATTTGGGGATCCTATATTTTAAGCTTAAAATTGAAATTAGAAGAGAGAAAGAGGATAAAGAGCATACTTTGCATGAGATATGGTTGGAATCATCACTTGTTACTCCAAAATAGCATTAGGAGAAGAGAAAAATGAGAGAGTTTTCCTAATGCTCCTTCACGTTTTTGGCTTGGAAAGGGGATGAGTGAATAATGTTCTATTTATAGGCAAATGGCCGATTTTTGTTACGAAATGAGTGGCTAAGATTGTGCCACATTACCCAATTCTAGCTCATTCTCGAATTTCACTATAGCAGTCACGGAAATCATGGTTTTTGACCTACTTCTGATCTGATTTTCGAAATATGTCCAACACGAACGTTGTAGGTCTCGGTATTAGATTTCCAAAGATATAAAATTCATAAGAATTAGAGTTCGTATGAAAAGGTTATAGCCCAAATACTAAGGATTATCCGGAGTAGAACATCGAATAAATTTCGTATCGAAACTGTAAGGAATTTGCCGAATGTCCAAAAACTCATTTCATGAGCACATACATGCTTGAACATGATTCATATCACGTATTATGCCACCTTTAGCATTATAGTCATTGGAATTACGAGGTAGTAGTCGTCGGAATGACCGGGGTGTTAAACCCCGGTATTTCAGACCCTTAATCAATTTAAGCGGTCGCTTAAAATCTCACTCAAATATAAGGTCCCATAAAAATTTGTGTCTATATATTTAAATATATTATTAAATTTGTTATTAAATTTTATGTTAAAAAATAACAAAATTTTCCTAATTGATAAGTTAATTGTTGTGGATGCTGGATTTCGGCCGAGGTCCACAATCAGAATTTGTAGGTTGGGGGCATCAGCGATCCTGCAAGACAAAGTAGAGTGAGCGGGAGAAGACTTCCCACCGGTGTGGTGGGTGCCGGGGGCACTCCGACGCTCAAGTCAGTAGTATGAAATGAGCAGTAAATATGTAAAATGTGAAAGCAAGGCTTACTATTACCATGACCTTCTTTGGGTGGCCGTGAGGGCGGAATGAAGTGTTTAAGAAATGTGAAGCTCTGAGAGTTGTGTCAGAGAGTAGAAACTGTAAGAGAGAAGTCAGGCTTGCTCCTCCTCTTTCTCGTATTGTGTTGCAATTTATAGTTGAAGGTGAGTGACTTTTGCAGCTGGCATAAGTCCCACAATGTGCTAAGATATCTTTATTTAATGATCAAAGTGGAGCAATACAATTATGTTTAGGGTAAGTGGGAAATGTTTGGTAAGGATTTGGCTTTATGTATGGATTCTTTATCTGCCAGTGGAATAATGGTTTTCTTGGGCTTTACCTTGGGCTTTCCGGTATTTAGCATTTCTGTCCATGGCCTTATCTGATATTGGGTTCGATTTGGAAAGACAATTTTACCCCTGGCCCAAATTTGGCACGTACAGTTTGTCCCCTACTCTCTAAGTCAATAAGTCATTGACTTGGAGAGTATTTCAATATATGTCGAATAGAACAAGATGTAAGAGTACCAGTCAAAAATTTATTAGTTCATGTTTCATACGACATATGAATTCAATGCATGGATTATGAGTAGTCCAAGTCTTCAACTTGGCTTGACACAAGCCATGGGGAATGTCCCCAGTCGACTGAACCATAATACGGTTCAGGAGTATATTCCATACGACAAGTGTGAACTGGACAGAGGGAGTCCAGGTCTTCAAGTTGACTCGGCATGATTCATGGGGAATGTCCCCAGTCGGCTGAACCTGATGAAGGTCAGGATAATCCCCATACTATTGGTCAAAGGAATAGAGGAGTCTTCAATGTTGTCTGGTCCAGATGAAGGTCATATGTTGACTCTACATGAGCCATGGGGAATGTTCCCAGTCGACTGAACCAGATGAAGGTCAGGATATCTCCATACTACTGGTCAAAGACCAGAGGAGTCTTCAAATTTTTATAGACCAGATGAAGGTCATATGTTGACTCTACATGAGCCATGGGAAATGTTCCCAGTCGACTGAACCATACGATCAGGAACCATACGAAGGTTCAGGATAATCTCCATACTACTAGTCAAGGACCAGTGGAGTCTTCAAATTTTTATAGACCAGATGAAGGTCATATGTTGACTCTACATGAGCCATGGGGAATGTTCCCAGTCGACTGAACCAGATGAAGGTCAGGATATCTCCATACTACTGGTCAAAGACCAGAGGAGTCTTCAAATTTTCATAGACCAGATGAAGGTCATATGTTGACTCTACATGAGCCATGAGGAATGTTCCCAGTCGACTGAACCAGATGAAGGTCAGGATATCTCCATACTACTGGTCAAGGACCAGAGGAGTCTTCAAATTTTTATAGACCAGATGAAGGTCATATGTTGACTCTACATGAGCCATGGGAAATGTTCCCAGTCGACTGAACCATACGAAGGTTCAGGATAATCTCCATACTACTAGTCAAGGACCAGTGGAGTCTTCAAATTTTTATAGACCAGATGAAGGTCATATGTTGACTCTACATGAGCCATGGGGAATGTTCCCAGTCGACTGAACCAGATGAAGGTCAGGATATCTCCATACTACTGGTCAAAGACCAGAGGAGTCTTCAAATTTTCATAGACCAGATGAAGGTCATATGTTGACTCTACATGAGCCATGAGGAATGTTCCTAGTCGACTGAACCAGATGAAGGTCAGGATATCTCCATACTACTGGTCAAAGACCAGAGGAGTCTTCAAATTTTCATAGACCAGATGAAGGTCATATGTTGACTCTACATGAGCCATGAGGAATGTTCCCAGTCGACTGAACCAGATGAAGGTCAGGATATCTCCATACTACTGGTCAAGGACCAGAGGAGTCTTCAAATTTTTATAGACCAGATGAAGGTCATATGTTGACTCTACATGAGCCATGGGGAATGTTCCCAGTCGACTGAACCAGATGAAGGTCAGGATATCTCCATACTACTGGTCAAAGACCAGAGGAGTCTTCAAATTTTTATAAACCAGATGAAGGTCATATGTTGACTCTACATGAGCCATGGGGAATGTTCCCAGTCGACTGAACCATAAGACGGTTCATGTCTTACATTTGACTCTACATGAGCCATGGGGAATGTTCCCAGTCGACTGAACCTGATGAAGGTTAGGATGTATGGATATAGTGTGGAATGAGGTCATTAACAAGTTTCAAGCTTTGGGCGTGTTGATGTGGAATGAGATTACATCAAGTCTCAAGTCATACATGCGTAGTAGTATCTATTACAATTCCCAAGCTACATACTAGATGATGTCGACTGGGATTCATATCATATATCAAGACATGCAAGTATAGTAACTATAATAATTCCCAAGCTACATACTAGATGATGTCGACTGGGATTCATATCATATATCAAGACATGCAAGTGTAGTAACTATAATAATTCCCAAGCTACATACTAGATGATGTCGACTGGGATTCATATTATATCTCAAGACATGCAAGTGTGAGATCGACAACAAGTCCCAAACTACACACATGTGGATGTCGAATGAGACACATATCAAGCTCGAAGCCATACACACAAAGGATCCACAACAAGTCCCAAGCTACACACATGTGGATGTCGAATGGGACAAACATAAAGCATCAAGCCATACACATAGGATCCACAACAAGTCCCAAGCTACATATTGTAATATCTATTGGGTCAAACATCAAGCATCAAGCCATACACACAAAGGATCCACAACAAGTCCCAAGCTACACACATGTGGATGTCGAATGAGACACATATCAAGCTCGAAGCCATACACACAAAGGATCCACAACAAGTCCCAAGCTACACACATGTGGATGTCGAATGGGACAAACATAAAGCATCAAGCCATACACATATGATCCACAAGAAGTCCCAAGCTACACACATGTAGATGTCGATTGGGACAAACATAAAGCATCAAGCCATACACATATGATCCACAAGAAGTCCCAAGCTACACACATGTAGATGTCGATTGGGACAAATTGACTTGATGAAAGTCTATCAAGGTTATTACTCATTCAATTGATGATGATTTATGAGACTACGGTCGAATGAAATTTATGAAAGTTCAAAGAATTCATCACTCACTCTCCTAGACCTGATGAAGGTCCATGAGACCACAATAGATAAACTTGATGAAAGCCATCAATGTCACCCCCATTCTACGAGACTACGGTCAAATGAACTTTATGAATGGACTTTCCAAAGAGCTATGGTCGAATGAACATGATGAAGGTCCATGTGAATCTTCATTCTACCTGACCTGATGAAGGTCAGGAGACTATGGTCGAATGAACCTGATGGAAGGTATAAATGAATCTTCATTCTACCAATCTCTGATACTACTGTCGAATGAAAATGACAAAGGTCCCTGAGACGCGGTCGAATGAAAATAATGAATGTCTATGAGAATCACCATTCTACTAGACCTGATGAAGGTTCATGAAGCTATGGTCGAATGAACTTGATGGAATAACTAAATTAATCTTCATTCTACCAATCTATGAAGCTACTGTCGAATGGAAATGACAAATGTCCATGAGACACGGTCCAATGAAACTAATGCATGTCCATGAGAATCCCCATTCTACTAGACCTGATGAAGGTCCAAAAGAATTTTCATTCTACCTGACTTGATGAAGGTCATGAGACTACAGTCGAATGAACATGATGAAGGTTAATGGGGCTCTTCCAATGCTTTCTAGAGTTTATGGAAATCCATCTATGTAGTCTAGAGTGGATGATAATATCACTACGTAGTGTGGAGATGATTGTCTTCATATGTAGTATGGAAGAGATGGATGTCTATCAAGGTCATTACTAATTATACAAGGCTTGAATAAGGTCAATGATACTACAATAGAATAAACTTTGATGAAAGTCACATAGAGTTTTCATACTACCTAACCTGATATAGGTTGGTCGATTGGACCTAAAGGAGATCCAAGAGAGTTCTCCATACTACTAGGCATGATAAAAGACTCCCTATGTAGTATGGAGTTGGCAATATTAAATCAACATAGCATGGAGATGATAACTAACCTTTCACGTGATTCGAAGATGAAATTCCATTTGTGTTGTCTCGAGATGGTGACTATCCTTCAATGTCTTCTGAGCCTTCATGGAATGTAGTATAGACCATCTTTCTAATTCCTGAGCTTCATTCATGTAGTGTCGTTTGGAGCCTTCAAGCAGTGCGCTAATGATAAGTTGAATTTATAATGCTTGAATTATTATTGACATGGTGTAGCACATAATTTTGGTTATTGGCTTTGATTTCAAGCTACAAATGTGAGATTGAGTGAATGGTAGTTTATGTTTCTCTGTCTCCTCCATGTGATAAAGCTACCTGCATAGAAAAATTCACATGGATCCAATTTGATATAAAATGACCGGATCCCATTAGCATATATGTTTGTCGTTTGGAACAAATCGGTTATTGAGCTTTCTGTTCTCGTGAGTTTGTCGTATGTGCTGTGGGAGTTTTTTTTTTTTTTTTTTTTTTTTTTTTTTTTGCAAGTTAATGGCACCTGCGAGTTGAGATCAGCCTTTGAAGTTGGGCCAACCTTCCTGATCCAAACATGGGCCTCATCTTGGACCAAATTCGGCTGCTTGTCTCATGCTGGTAATTGGGTTTTCTTTCTCATCACTTGGAGTCGCCTCTTTCTTTGATGGCCACATTATAAAGGTATATGGGCTGACATATGCATGGCACGACATTGAGTGGTATACGTAGCTGTATGAGCTGATTCTTTTCGTTGAAGATTTCAAGAGGCTTGGTCGCATATTACTTGATTGATTCTTGTGAAGCTACCTTGTCGAGTGGGCTATTAAAAATATTTAATTTTTTTTTTTGAGTGATGGAATTCTCAAACTTGGGTAGTGAGCTAAGTTTGAATTATTGTAAGAAGGCTATGCTTGGTAATTTTCAAATTTATGAGTGGGCCATTCACCTTGTTGTATGTGGTTTTGTCGAGTGGGGCTTCATTTGCACTATGGGAAGAGAGCTGTTATTTAACTTGACTTGGCCTCACTTTATCTCCACTTTGTCGCATGTGAGTTCTTTTGTCGGATGAATTTTCTTTAATAGCCACGTGAAGCTTGAAGGGTTCAGCATAACTCTTAATCTGCCATTTCATAGGCGATGTGGGATTCTAATTAGTGGACTCGTCACTTTCATTTTGGACGACACTCAACTGAGTCTTTGTTTGGGTTTGGTAGTCTCAATTCGGATGATGGGCGTGAGTTGGGCCAATGGTTCCCCTTCGATTGTTGGCTCTTTGGATGTTTGATTTTTATTTGATTGCTTGTAATGTTTTATTCTTGGTTCGACAGATTGTCGCATGGATTGGCATTTTGCAGCTTTCATTTGGCGAGGGGTGGAATGACATAGGGGATGAGGGAAGAGTTTTGTTACTTGAAAATTATGTTCCTCTCATGCTCTAATCGATGTGGGACTCTCGACTTGCTGTTTTGGTTTATTAGGCTGATTAGGCCTATGGTTCTACAGGCTCCGCATGCTGTGACAAGTGGGCTGACTTCTTCTCGCATGAAGTGTGTTGGAGTTTGATTGTACGGGTCTGATTGGAAATTGAGGTCTTCTTGTGGGCTATTATTCTTGTTTGAAGAACTTGATTTATGTGGCTAATGGGCTGACAACTCATGGGCTATTTTGAGCTTCCTTTTGACTGAAGTTCTTGGACTTGGTAGCTGGGCTTGGATGCATTGACTCATCTGCCGGTTGTGTTCATTGTGGACTGATGACTATGGGCTGTTGGTTTTTGAATCGATGTGGGATGAGCGCATGGTTCCTTACGGGCTGAGAGATTGCAAATGAGCTAGCAATCGTCTCCATCCTATTATTTTTTGTTAGTAATAAAGGCCAGCTTTTCAGTATGGGCTGCTTCTCCTTGTTATGGCTTTGATTGGGCCATGAAGTATTATGGGCTTACTTCCTTCAAAATACATGGTTCACGTGGGCTCAATCAAGCATAAATGAATGCAATATTTTGTTTTGTCGATGGGCCCTTTTTTTTAGGGTAGTCTGACTTCAGGTAGGCTGGAGAGAATTGCTCTTTGAACTCCTGCATTTCCTGTTGTTTTGAAGAGGTGACTTGTTATGATCGATCGATTGGAGAAATAATGTTGAATGCTTCTAAGAGATTGGACTAAATGATAAGATCGTTGGGATGACTTGTAGTCTCGTGCTTTTGAGTGGTTGATGAAAGAATTATGTTCCAGATACTATTGGAGATTAGTACTTGAGTTTTATATTGCTCAATTTTCATCTTCCATTGATCGTAACTGTTTTGTAGAGTGGCTATTTGTGCCACCACAAGGCCTGGTGTCTGTTCGTTGCTCGTAGTCATGGATAGTTATGCTTGTAAGGATTGTAGACTGAGAGGTCTTTACTTGCTATGAATCGCTAAGGCCCCACGGTGGGCGCCAAATTGTGGATGCTGGATTTCGGCCGAGGTCCACAATCAGAATTTGTAGGTTGGGGGCATCAGCGATCCTGCAAGACAAAGTAGAGTGAGCGGGAGAAGACTTCCCACCGGTGTGGTGGGTGCCGGGGGCACTCCGACGCTCAAGTCAGTAGTATGAAATGAGCAGTAAATATGTAAAATGTGAAAGCAAGGCTTACTATTACCATGACCTTCTTTGGGTGGCCGTGAGGGCGGAATGAAGTGTTTAAGAAATGTGAAGCTCTGAGAGTTGTGTCAGAGAGCAGAAGCTGTAAGAGAGAAGTCAGGCTTGCTCCTCCTCTTTCTCGTATTGTGTTGCAATTTATAGTTGAAGGTGAGTGACTTTTGCAGCTGGCATAAGTCCCACAATGTGCTAAGATATCTTTATTTAATGATCAAAGTGGAGCAATACAATTATGTTTAGGGTAAGTGGGAAATGTTTGGTAAGGATTTGGCTTTATGTATGGATTCTTTATCTGCCAGTGGAATAATGGTTTTCTTGGGCTTTACCTTGGGCTTTCCGGTATTTAGCATTTCTGTCCATGGCCTTATCTGATATTGGGTTCGATTTGGAAAGACAATTTTAACCCCTGGCCCAAATTTGGCACGTACAATTGTAGTCTAAAATTATTACATTTTATAAACACTTATCTTGATCTTTCTTATTTTCCAAATAAATAATATGATTATTTTCATGTTTTAAAAATATCTCTAATTTAACAAGGCATTGTTAAATTTTTTCCGCCTAAAACCCAAAAAAAACTTGAGCCGCTCTTGCATATTTGGAGCTACTAATGTCCTTTAATTTTTTGCCATTGTTTGGCTATCAATAATGGCTAAAAATTAAAAAAAAAAGGCAACCAATTACAAAGTCAGTTTTCCTATTAAATAAAAAAATAAAAAATAATTTGATATATATTAAAATATTAATAAAATATTAAATGATAGGTCTAACGATCAATGTTGTATGTTAATAGTTGAAAGTTTCATGTTAGCAAATATTTCATATTTATTGGTATTGATGGCATGTTTAATGGTTAAAGATTTTGACTCAATGTTTTAGTTGCATGTTCAATTTAGAAAGCATTGAAATGTTGCATGTTAATGCTCAATAATTGCATGTCAATGGTCAAAGTAACATATCAATGGTTGAAAATTTTATTTTAGCAAAGATTTCATATTTATTGGTATTAGTTGTCAATGGTTAGAAGTTTCATGTTTTAAAATATTTCATAGTTATTGATTGTGGTAATTACATGTTAATGGTTAGAAATTTCATGTTCTAAAAAGTTTCATATTTATTGGTATGAATTGCATGTTCAATGGTTGGAAACTTCATATTATAAAGGTTTTATATTTATTAGTTGTGGTAATTAGACATGCACACGGTTCGATTAATCGAACCGTGCGGTTGGCGGTTCGGCTTTGGCCAAACCATAACCTAACCGTAGACTAATAGTTCGGTTGTGATTTTGGCCAAAGCCGAACCGTAACCAAACCATAGACCAATAGTTCGGTCTAGGGATCGTTTGTGATTTTAGCCAAAGCCGAACCGCAACCGAAGTTTAACCGGCCGAACCACACGTAACGATTCCGTTTAAGGTTTGATCGTTTACAGTTCGGCCAAAATAAAATAGCAACTGAACTTTAAACCGACAGAATCATGCGGTTTGGTTCGGTTTAAGGTTTGAAATCGATTTTTTTAAAAATATATTAAATGATTATAAAAATAATAAAAAATTAAAGATTTACTAACAAGTAATTAAATTAATTTAAATTGTTATAAAAATAATGAAAAAAAATTAAAGATTTACTAAAACATTGATAATTTATTTATTGTTTTGAAAACAAGAGCTTGCACTTACATAAGTTGCCTATGTATCCTCTTAGGGGGTAGAAGAATTAAAGTTCACGTAATTTTGTTACATTTTATTTTTAATAATTTACCCCATTAATATTTTATTCAAAGTCATCCGGGGAAGGCGATCCTTCATGAGCTTTCGGTTCCAATTGGGTTTGTATTATCACACAAATCTTCAAAAATTTCTGGCTTATTTTCTTGTTCATGACGTTTAGTTCTACACCAATTGTTAAGACAAGTTTGAGCTTTCAAAGTCTCCGGTTTCAACCTTGATTTTATGTGATCAAAAATATTATCGTCCATACTAAATGTTTGCTCTACAGATACAGTTGAGGCTGATGTCGCTAATACCTCACTTGCAATCACTGCCAGGACTAGAAACAATCTTTGATGTTTTTTCCACCAATCAAGGATAAAAAATTGCTCACCTACAAAAGCACTTTGGGGAAACTCGAAATTTATCGTTAGATATACATTAATTTCTAAATTAGTTGGGGTAGTATTGATGGACTTTGATTTTTTATTTCGTTGCATTAACCAACTTCTATCAGCAGGAAGCTTAGATTGTTCAGTTGGTGCATTCATGGATTGTGTAGTATCAGCTATTTAAATATTATATCTACTTACATAATCATTATATAAATCAAGTAAAGTTCTCCTAACATTATCAATAATTGAAGAAACAATCACAATTCTTTCACCTAATAAAGCATAATAATTTTGCAAAATATTTTCCAAAGCTTCAATTTTAAACCTTGGATCCAAAACAAAAGCAACAAGATAAAGTAATGGTATGTTTCTATAATAATTAAGTCATTTGGTCATCATCGATGCAACATATTTTTTAATTGCATTTAAAGGATCGTTAACAACATTGTTAGAATAATCAAATTCGTTATTAGGATCATAAAAAATATTATTAAGATCATCAAAAATATCATTAGATTCGTTGTTATTATTATTAGGTTCGGATATTACCACAATAATGTCAAGAGGAGAAAAATATTTGAAGTTGGATAATAAACACCACTTAAAATATTCGTAGCATCATTAAAAACTTTTAAAATTATTTTTTAACAAACTTCACAATTACTGTGATATAAAACTACATCATATTGATATTGAGCGACAAATGAACATAATAAATCTTTATATTCAAAACTTTCATTTATTAAAAAATAAGTAGAATTCCAACAAGTTGGAACATCACTGCCAAAGTTTTTGGTCTAACACCATTTTGCTTACAAAAAGTACATCATTCTCTTCTAATTTTAGAATACGACCAAATTAAATTAATTGCTTTTTTACTAGGTAAAATATGAGAGTTTAAAGATTTCAAACTATCTTATACACATAAATTCAAAATATGACATGCACATCAAATATGGAAAAATTACCTCCAAAATTTGGTTGGCAAATAACTTAGAATTCATTAATTAATGTAGTATTAGGCGATGCATTATCAAATCCAATAGTTAAAATTTTTTCACTAATCCATATTACTGTAAAATATTACTAATCATAACATAAATATTATGTGTAGTGTGTGCATCATCAAAAGCCAAAATACAATAATTCTTTTTTAAATAAATCAAGAATCATCAATCCAATGATATGTCACATCTATGTATGAATGTGACTACCAATGGTCACTCCATATGTCACTACAAATTGAAACTGGAATTTAATATCTTGTATCCAAAACGTCATCTTCAACGAAAAGAATTCGGCCTTTTACACAAGATAACTGGAAACCTGTAAAACAATTAAAAAAACTGGATGGGGTGAGTCTTGGGGAGACTCAGTGAGTAGATATCAAAATAAATTAAACTTATCATATGCAAGAACTTATCAAACAATTTTAAAACTCAAAATCCATTTCATATGTCATGTATGTCATAGTCGAAAACATATCAAGCGCTTAACGCCCAAGTCGCGCGCAAAAACCAAGCGAGGAACAAAACAAGCCATTATCGACAAGGTAACAGGTCAATCCATTTCTGATGGTCGAAACCCTAAACAAACGCCCCGACGGAAATATGATGATGAGTCATAAAAAACATAAAAACATGCAACAAGCGTCGAGATGGAAACCTATCATCAATCGAGTGTCTCAGCGGAAACATAACGATAATAAAAAAATCATGAAAATATTTAACAAGTGCTGAGACAAAAACATGTAATCATCATGCATATTCTTTAACAATTAAAGCTTAATCAAAATCGAAGTCCCAATTTTAAAACCTTTAAAATATCAACAAAGAAAATAAAAGACAACGGATCTAATCACAGTGCATTGGAATAGCGAGAGTCGCCGAGTGGTAGATTGTTGACTGTACTGATGATCTAAAAATGGATAAAAATCAGGTAAGATTCTTTTGATGAACTCTTAAGAGGAAAAGTAACCTATAATGAAATTTAATCTAACGAAACATCATATTATACATTTACTCTTTATTTCTAGCGCAAATAAACAAACTTCGAGCAACAAATTAAATAACCCGTCTACACTTGATCGAAAACACAACTCCTTAAAGTACATGTTTATTTAAAGCCACATAATCACATAAAAACTTTCTCCATGACCAAAACTATGACCTCTTGCACAACCCACAATGTCCTCGACTAAACCAAAATGCAACCTAATATCCTTTAATTTAGCATCAACAATTTACCAACGTTATATCTATAACTAGACCCGGCCGGCGGTTTGGTTCTGGTTCGGAACCAAACTGAACCGGCCGGTTTTCGGTTCCACAAGTGTGGAACCGGAACCGAACCGGTTAATTTCGGTTTGGTTCCGATTCCACACTTAAGTGGAACCAGAACCTTGAACCGACCGGTTTGGTTCCGGTTCCAGTTCGGTTCCGAATTTTTTTTTTTAAATTTCGAAAATAAATTAAAATAAATGAGATTAATTTTATAAATAAATAAAATTATTACATTGAAGAGCTTGAGCTTAAATTTTTAAAAATTTAAATTGCCTACGTATCCTCCAGGGGTGAGAGGAATCAAAGCTCACGTAGTTCCATTACAATTTAAAGACATTTCCCCTTTGTAAATTTACAATTTTACAATTATCAATCATCATTATCATTGATCATTCAGCTCCGGTTCTGCTTGCACTTGTTGTTGCAGATGCATTATCGAACAAATCTTCAAAATCATCGGGGGCATCTTCTTGTTGTCTTAGATCAACTCGAGTCCAATCATCCACATAAGCTGTTGCTTCTAGAGTGATTGGATGTAATGAAGATCGTCTAGCTTCCAATATATTGTCTCCCAAGCTGAAGGTTTGCTCAACCACAACGGTGGAAATAGGTGCTGCCAATATCTCTTTAGCATTAATTGATAAAACATGATATATATTTTGATGTCGGTTCCACCAATCAAGGATTTTAAAATTTTTACTAACTAAATTTTCAGTAGGAAACTCGAAATTTGTAGATAAATAATTATCTAATTCGGGGTTATTAGTTGTCGTATCTATAGCTTTTTTATTTCGTTGCAATAACCAACGATCCACTGCGCTAAGTCTTGTTTGAATAACGGGTCGCTACTACTAGATTCACCTAATGTTCCTAAGTTATATCTTACAATATAATCATTAAATAACTCAATTAAAACATTTCTTAATTTCGTCATTATTCTTGTAATATCAATTTCTTCTAATATTCTTAAATAACCATAATAAGCTTGTAAAGCACCATTCAAACCTTCTAATTTAAATATAGGATAAAAAACAGCAGCAATAAGATAAAGTAAATGAATGTCTCTAAAATAATTCAACCATTTTACCTTCATAACAGTAATGGCTTCTAACAAAATAATATCATTAGGATCGCTACTTTCAGCATGTTCATCGAGCACCAACAATATTCAAACTTTCAAGAAGAAATAAATGTGTTGTTGGATAATAAACACCGCTAAAAGTTAAAGTAGCTTCATTAAAAACTTTTAAAATATCTAAAATGTTTTCATAAATATCCCATTGAATAGGATAAAGTGTGACATTTTGAACATGTTGAGAAAAAAAAACTACATAATGCATCTTTGTATTGAAATGCTTGACATAAAAGAAAATAAGTTGAAATCCAACGTGTTGGAACATCTCTTGAAAATTTAATCGGTTTAATACCATTTATTTTACAAAACTTCGTCCATTCTCTTATAACTTGAGAATATGACCAAATACAATTTAGTGCCATTTTAATAGGATCAAGGAAATGTGATAATAATTTTAGACCGTCTTGAACACATAAGTTAAGGACATGACATGTACAACGAATATGAAAAAATCGACCCCCTAAATTTGGTTCACATAAGGATTTTAAATCATTGATGGATGCAGTATTTGCAAATGCATTATCAAAAATCCAATTGTTAAAATTTTGTGCAGTAAACCATATTCATAAAAAATTACCTTCATCATTCTATAAATATTTTGTGTGGTATGTTGGTCATCAAAAACTTTAAATGCAATAAGTCATTTTTGCATGGTAAATGATGCATCAATCCAATGACAAGTCACACCCATGTATGAGTGTGTTTGCCAATAGTCACTCCAAATATCAGAACATATAGAAATACGACCTTTTATCTCTTTAAATATGTCATTTAAAATAATTTTACCATCTTTATATAATTTAAAAATATGACGTTTTGTTGTGTTTCGAGTCATTCTACATGCAAAAGGATTTAAAGTATTATGCACGTAATTAGTAAAATAAAGTTTTTCACCAAAGCTTAAAGAAAGATGTGCCATACAAGTTAATTTCGCAAATTCTTCTCTATTTTTTGCTTCAGAATATTTAAATAAATCTACAGCACTCGTACCTCTACTAGATGATGCGTACATGGCCATTTGAGTTTGCGTCGTATCAATTCCAAGTCAATCGGATGATGTCTTTCCAGGTGCTTGATCATATTGCCGTATCCACTAGAAAATTTGTAGGTAACCCCACAATAGTTACAAATTGCTCGTTGTGTATTATCTTCTACGCGTTCCAAATGAAAATTAATTTTCAAAACATCCGAGGAACGAGCCTTAACTTCTCTTCTTCGTGATTGTGCACCGACACTAGAGCCGCTCTCTTGGGTTGGCATATTTGACATTATGTTCTCATATGAGCTTGCCATTTTTCATTTGAGAAATAATAAAGAAAAATAAGAAAATTGACTAATTGCGAATGATAATAACTAATTGAATTGAGATTGAGAATAAGAAAATTGTATGAATTGAGATTGAGAATAATAGAATTGTAGGAAATGAGAGAGTTGAGAATTTGTTGTGTTGAAATAATGAAAAATGAATCATATTTATAGAGTTTTAGAATTTTTTTGATACCAAAAATGCCCATAAATATAACCGTTTTATTACCGTTATTAGGGATATATTAGTAATTTATATACATATATATATATATATATATTTAAACATAATAGTTTTTTTTTTTAATATTGAGGGCAGGGAGCCGTTGGGGTTTAAGGTTCATGTTGGAACCCTACGGTTCCAACAGGAACCTTACGGTTCCACCGGTTCGGATTGGGGTCGAACCCTAACCGAACCGGTAGGCCCCGGTTCCGGTTCCGGAACCGGAACCGAAACTGGTTGGAACCGGCCGGTTCGGTTCCGGTTCCGAATCGGAACAGTGGCCGGGTCTATCTATAACTAAACAACAGTAGATATTACTAACTTTCTCAATTTCCCTTCATAGTCGAACCTATGACTTATATGCCCTCCAAAATCCTTCAATTAGTAATACTCATAACTAACTCTTCCCCTTAGCACCAATACCCACATATCAAAAACACCAACAAGATGTACCAGTATTTTCCTTGATTCGACACCACTTCACAACCCACCTTGTTGCTGAACCACGTAACACATCAAATTCTCATTCTCCACTTTAACAAGATGAAACCTAAATCCTCCCCTCTAAGATTAACTCAACATCACCATGGCCGATTCAAAGCACACCTACACACACTCTAAGATTTCATCTCTTTTAACAATATGAATTATATAATCCCACCATTCCAACAATATATCACTACTGAGTATTGTTATATCATAAGCATCCAAAAGACCCCTACTCTCCTATAAAAATGACCAAGGCCGAAAATTACTCTTTTTCCTAGGTTCAACATTCTTCTTCACTTGTTTCAAACTTGTTGAGTCCTTAAAATGGTGGAAGTTTTATAAGAGCATAATCGTCAATCAGAAACTCAAGGTCTTTTCATATGCAATTAGCATAAGATTTCTATCTATTTTATTCTGTTTTCAAACTCTTTTTGACCAGTTTGCCATCCTTTTCGAATTTTAAACTAAATCTGAGCCTAACATATTAGGTTTCATCAGCTTCAAACCATAATACTTCTACTCCCTAACTTCTAAACTTCGGAGCATTCCTACGAACTTCTGATGTTCAGTTTGCACTTGCTGACAAGTTAGACTCTTGGAATACATCTTTCTTCATGCAATTTCTGTAATAAATTTGCTTCAAGCCATGGTACATTTTATCGTATCAGGGTGCATGACGTAAGAGAATGTGTGGGACACCTCCATAATTCTTTTCTTCAGTTGTTCGTTTGAAGGCACTACAATTTTACACCGTATCTCAGAATATCATAACTATCAATCTGAAATTCTATTTCTTCACCTTGCTAAATTCTATCTTTCTTATTCTGATTGTAAGTGTCGGAGGTGCCATTTATGTGGGAGTCTCAGCCAGGTACCCCAAAATGTTCATTCAATGAAACAACTCTCCCTCCTCTCACTCCTCCACCTTCTTATTATTTTAATTCTAATAAAAATCCCACCAAGAAAAATTCAAGATCCAGCAGCAGTCTCTTTATTTTTATCCCAAGATGAATATGCTTAAGAAAAGTGATCATCATCATGATGTGTTGTCGTCGTTGAAAATTCGGGGTTAACCAAAGTTCTGACCTTATGCGGAATTATAGACAATAAGCAGGACAAGTCCTGTTACTGCTACTATGGAATTGCAACAGGCAAATTAACAGGCAACCACAATAACAAATAAATAAAATATGCTGCAAATATAAAAACAATAAAGATAAACAAAGCAGCAAATAAAATCAATCACACAAAATTCAACACAATAATTTTGGTGACGAAGTGGAAAACTCTTCCGAGTAAAAAACCACTCCGGGAATAGGCTACCACCCGAATCCACTATATCGAGAAAAACTTACAGCGATGGTCAAGACCTATGGTGGCAACTCCACCGACTCAAGTACCTCTATACTGCAAGAACTCAAGACAACTCCTCAAGCCCGCGACCCACGGTTTTCTTCAGAACCTCTGAAGTCTCTGAGTAGATTGTATCACCTCTGAACGCCGGAACTCCGACTACCAAAACTCCTCCTATAGAACTCTAAAGGATTAGGGATTTTGGGTTATATTGTGTTGAAGGTTTATCAAAGAATGAATTTCACCATTAACAAAGAAGACATAAGATTCAAAGAGTCTTCAAGGTGAAATCAAAGAGAGTTGAAAGCTTTGAGAGTATTTGGCTCAAGAGAAATATGCTTCAACTCTGGGGAATGGCGGCTAAGTGTTATATTTATAGGTAGGGTGAAAACCTAGGGTTTTGCAGGCCAAAATCGCGTTCAGATCGCAGTCGCATTCGAACGCTTACTAGAACGCTACACGAACGCGCCCTTTCTGTGAAGACTCGTTCGAACGCCAATCGAACGCACAACGAACGTGAGCTCTCTGGAATGCTCCCGTTCGAACCCCACAAGAACGTGCCTCGAACGTTTGCTCTCTGGAATGCGCCCGTTCGAACCCAATAGAGAACGTGACACTAACGCCAACCGTTCGAACACTGCAACGAACGCACCACGAACGTATGTCTGATGCACAGCAGCCAGAAAATAGTCCAATTGCACAAAGATCTTCATGAAAGATTACAACTCAATTGAACTTGTTTTGTCACGGACACATGCCAATAAAAAAGGTGCTAACAGTCGTCATCATCATCATGCTCATCATCTTCAAATTTATCAATGTTCGTTCCTATAAGTAGTCCTGAGATGCATCATCATCATCATCGGGTCCGGAGCATAAAATTCCACTCCATCGTACATACATTGTCGTAGATCACGCACTTTCTCTCTTATATCAACGGGCAAGTAAGCCAAACTCCCAAATAATTTTCTGCTTAAGGTGTCAGCTAGTATATTTCCCTTGCATGAGTAAAGACAAAATCGAGCAATCAATTCAACATTTTAGATCTCCCTAGTCAAAGATATATTTCACGCACTTGTGGTCGATATAAACTTCAAGTTGTTTGCCCTACAAGTAGTGCTTCTGAATTTTAAGAGCAAAAAAGGCATCAAATATTTACAAGTCGTGAGTAGGATAATTTTACTCATAAGTCATCAGTTGTCCCAAAGCGAAAGCCATTACCCTACTGTGGACGCTGGATTTCGGCCGAGGTCTACAATCGAGAATTTGTATGTTGGGGGCACTAGCGATCCTGTAAAACAAAGGTAGAGTGAGCGGGAGTAGGCTGTCCACCGGTGTGGTGGGTGCCGGGGGCACTCCGACGCTCAAGTCAGTAGTATGAAATGAGCAGTAAATATGTGAATGTGAAAGCAATGTTTGATGTTACCTTGAGCTCTTTGGGTGGCCGTGAGGGCGGTGGTAAATGTATAAGGGGGATATAGAGTTATGAGAGAGCTAGTGTCAGAGAGCAGAGGCTTCAATGTGAGAAGTGAAGCTTGTATGTGAGAAGTCTCCCCTCTCCGAAATCAAGCCCCCCATTCGCTTATAAATTATGCTTCTTTATATAGTTTTTAGAGGCGCCACTTTACAGTTGGAATATGAATTGAAATTATGGAAGTGGCCCCCACAACGTGCTAAAATGGTTAAACTTTCGGTGGTTGAGCATCTTTGCATGTAGAGGTGCATGTGCTTTGTGTACTGAAAAATGATATAATATATGTGATTAAATGGAGTTTATCTGGTTATCTGTTAGATCAGGCTTTATAGGGGGTCAGACCCTTGGCCCAATCTTGGCCTCTAAATATTGTTTGGTAGAAATCGGGCCGGGCCTAAAGTGAAAAAACAGTTTTGCCCTTGCTCAAATTTGGCACGTACACCTACAATGCTACAATAATATATATCTCAAAAGATCGCTAAACGTATCACAATGCACCATATAACTATAGTGGCCTGATGGTAACACTAATACGGGAGCTGAATTCAAACGCTCATTTAACTTCTAGTAGCTTTCCTCACACATATGAGACCATACATACATCTATCCCCTCTATGTCTGTCGTCTTAGTGGAGTTGTTATTGGAGTTGTTATTGTTGAGTGATGAACGGATAAGCCATGCGCAGCGGAACCCATCCGAGATCAAATCCCGAGCGAATAATTTTTTTTTTTTTTTTGGCAATTACAAAAACAGTGAATAAAATTTTTAATCACATATTTAAAAATTCCAATGCACTAAAAATCATTACCAATTTTTTTATGCATTAAAATAATTACCATAAGCTCAATTAAAAATTCTACACACTTTAATACATTTATCAACTCTTGAAAAATTATAAATAATTTTCCAACTCTTGAAAAATTAATCCAAGCATTCAAAAATTAACATATCAATTATATATTAATTTTCCAACACTTAAATGCTTCTAATTCCTCACATACATACTTCCAATTAATCCAACAAATCCACAATAATTATTCTCAACAATAATGAACAATAAATTTACAAATTAAATTTTACCAACAATTGCTTTCAAGCCTTTCCAATATGAGAAGGGTTGCATCCAAGTTTTTCTAATTTCTCCCACTTTGAACTTCTTCAAACTCCACCAAATCAAGCTCAACAATGAACAAATCTTGGTGATCAAAAGATAGTTTGATCACTCAAGAATGACAACCAAATGTTTGTCCAAAATTCAACTCTTGAACCCTAGGAAAAAATAAATTTCAATAGCATAGATTAACCCTTAACACTTAGGGATTAATTCTATGGATTTGATTATTTATTGGGTAATATTTTGGTGAGAGTTGTAGCTTGGATTTTGAAAGCAAAAGAAGAAAAATCAATTCATTCCTTTTTCATGTTCTTTCGGCAGCCAGAGAGAAAGAAAAGCTAAGTTCATTTTTCTCTTTTCCTTTTTTTTTTCGGCAGTAGAGAGAATGTCAAAGGAGAGGCAATTTCTTTCTTTTTAGTTTATTTTGTTTCTCACGGCAGTGGTGGTAGGTGAGAAAAGCAAAAAAAAAAAAAATTGTTTTTATTAAATTAAAATAATCAAAAACAAAATCAAACCATTTACCTTTAATTAAACCATGGTTTAAGGAATCTTTTCCCTACACCACATATTTCAAAAAAAGCAACTTAACCAAGGTTAAATTAAATTTCACCAACTTTAATATAAAGCAAACTAAGTTACTTTTTAGTAATCATTTAGTTACTTTAACTAAACAATCCAATTTGCTTTAATTAATTAATTGTATAAGCTAAGTAATTAATATTGTATATTAATTTAACAATTAAATTAATCACAAAATAATTACTAATTTAATGTAAAACAAATTTACATTTATTATACAATAAAATTATATCAACTCTTGATATAAAATTAATTAATTCAACTCATCTCATGAATTATCGGATTAAACAATTTAATCTTAAATACCCAAAAAATGCTTTGTCAATATTTGACGAGAGGTCGCGCGCCCTAGTGCTCAATGAGTAAACTCAATATAATGGAACTCTCTAGGCTCATGTTCGGTTGTTACGTATATATATATATACACATATATCTCATATATTGTATACATATTTCATGAAGGCTTATCCACCTACAAATCATGACTAAACAACACGACACGTCGAACAATACAAGTCGAAGTTAAAACGCTAATGTATAATCCCTTCGTCATTAGCATTTCCAATTGAGTAAGGTTATAGTTATACTGTTAAAACCTTATCTACTCAATATATGAAACTTTTCATCCTTCTATTCAATTAATAAATAATATAGCAAAACTCTTTTTGAATATTATTTATAATGTTAAAGAAATAATTTCTTCAACGAACTTTCGGCCAAAAGATTTCCGGAATATATTCTGAAAATTTCTGGAAACAAAATACAACCATATGGACTGACGAATCCACATCTTAACACACACCGATCTTCGTAAGTATCGGTTTATACCTAACATTCATCCAGAGGCCAGACCATGAAAGGTCTCTGACATGCATGGTATCAGGCACAAAGGATCACTCACAAGACCACCGTGGTGTCTCAAGTCAAAGGACCACAATAACTACTCAACTCGAAGAGATAACTATTGACAGTTTTATGGAATATCTATTAGTCATCTTTTATTAGTTAATTCAATATTCATTCAACTAATGAATATCTGCATTTCTATATGAACTTCCGTTAAGCTCACAGTCTGTTGAGACAAACCATATGTCAATTACATATATAGACAATGCACTAGTCTTACCAATATAATGACCGACCCATGTCAATATATCTAGACCAGGAATAATTTATATTCGAGAGAATGCATGATATTTCTCAACACCATTTGCAACACTTGCAACTATATCACCATATGTAGTAACTCTCGGGTCTTTACTAATTTCATATAAGGTTTTGAGTGTAACTCGAAATCTCTAACTCTTAGAGTAATCTAACTTTTAGATTTACAATATATAAATAAAAGTAAGAGTTATACCATATTAATAAATAAATAACCATGATAAAATAAATATTATATTGCATAAATATCAAATATTCATATTTCTCTTTTTTTCACTTTTCCTTTTTTTTTTCGGCAGTGGAGAGAATGTCAAAGGAGAGGCAATTTCTTTCTTTTTGGTTTATTTTGTTTCTCACGGCAGTGGTGGTACGTGAGAAAAGCAAAAAAAAAATTTGTTTTTATTAAATTAAAATAATCAAAAACAAAATCAAACCATTTACCTTTAATTAAACCATGGTTTAAGGAATCTTTTCCCTGCACCACACATTTCAAAAAAAGCAACTTAACCAAAGTTAAATTAAATCTCATCAACTTTAATATAAAACAAACTAAGTTACATTTTATTAATCATTTAGTTACTTTAACTAAACAATCCAATTTACTTTAATTAATTAATTGTATAAGTGTAGACACTGCATTTTTGCATATAAGTCTCTATGATGAGTCTCATTTGGAGGCACTACCTTTTAAGTCACGGGAAACGGACGTCGGAAGGGGAAATTCAGAATAGACATGTCATCATATTCATTTCACAAGTTCACTGTTTTCGTTCGTGCTGCGTTCGTTACCACGTTCGAACGTCAAACAGATTGCGGGCGTTCTTGTAGCGTTTGAATAGGCGTTCGAACGGTGTCGGTATTTCTGATTTTGCTGCTAGCCTCACACCCAAGCCCATTTAGCCCACTAAAGCCCATAAAACACTAATTAAATCATATACCAAATTAAATAAAATATTAATTAAATCATATACCAAATTAAATAAAACATTAAATAAAATCATGCCTAATTAAAATCAATCAACCAATATTATTCCTAACTTAAAATATTGTATGCCTAATCAACACAAATTAAATACTAACTTCCTAATCAAGCCTAAATTTGTCCCCCTATCTTGTATTTACCTTACATGAAACCAAATCATATCTCCCTTTTATGAGAAGATCTCTTCCTTGTCAAGCAAGGACTCACCTTTTCCCTTTGTCTATAAAAGCAAGGAAAACCAAAGCCATCTCGCTCTCCAACTTACACGTATTTGACAAGCAAGAAAGCTCTCTCACATACACAAACAAAACAAGAAAAAAGAACTTATTTTCTTCTCCCTTCTAGGATCGAAAATCACAGCCACCAAACACCTCATATCACCGAAAATACACCTCTAAAAATAGTGAGCAGAAACCGCATAAACAACAGCCACAGACACGCATAAAGCAGCAGCCATACACGCATAACATCACACCGAAAATACACCCCCAAACAGCAGCCCAAACACCCAAAAAAAAGTCCCTTATTTATCGAAAACCAGTAAGCCAATATTGAAACCAAAATACATTAGCAATAGCAGCGAATCGGAGTCAAAACAGTAGCTCGAGCAATGGAACAGCGAGGAAAGGCGTGAACCTGTGAACCGGAGGAGTTACGGAGCATCCCCTTTTTCCGACGACCGTGCACCGTACTTCCGAGAGTCGACATAAAAGGTTAGACCTGAGGGCACATTTCTCATTAGTTTATATTCGTCTTTTAATTGTTTATTGAATTCTATTCGCATGAGAGTCATTTTTGAATGCATGTTGTGGCTGTGAATAGAATGGAAAATGTGTCGCCTCTTGTGGTATATAGGATGGAAACCCGAACATAAATTTCATAGCCGATTCCGAATGGACGGTAGTATGATCTGTACTTGGGATACAACTCCACGTACCACTTCAGTAAACGACACATATTTCATTTTCTGTTGTTTTGATGTGTTTATTATTCGTTATTTAATTTCTGCATGTTATTCGTTCGCATAATGATGTGATCGAGCGCATGGGCTTAGTAAGTCGGATTAAAGGTCCTATATTTTGAGAGGTTAAAATCCTTTACCACGATGCTTTGCCGCGCCGGATAATGTATATTCGATTGGATGTGAGATATGTTCAATCGGATACACGAAGTCCGATATCGTTGTCTTTACTTCTTTATATATGTATTGTGTTGTTTGCTCATGGGCTTAGTAAGTGCGATTAAAGGTCCTCTATTTTGAGAGGTTAAAATCCTTTACCACGATGCTTTGCCGCGCCGGATAGTGTATGTTCGATTGGATGCGAGATGAGTTCAATCGGATACGTGAGGCCTACATTGTGGATTTGTTTGTTTATGTATGTGTTGTATGCATCAGGTCTGGTTCCGTTCGAACGTGTTCTCGAACACCACACGAACGTAAACCTTCTGTTTACCATCCAAACGTGTTCTCAAATGCTACGCGATCGTGCACGTAGTTTCTTAGTTTAATCATGCATCAGGTCTGGTTTCGTTCGAACACGTCCTCGAACGCTATAAGAACGCGAACCTTCTGTTTACCGTTCGAACGCGTTCTTGAACGCTGCACGAACGCGCACCCACTGCACTGAGTCCTTTTAATCATATCACGACATGTCTATTTTAGCATATAGTTGTCTCTTTTTTTACCTTATGCATTTGTAGTACCGCTTTAGGTATCTATTTTCGTCATGCGCTTAATTGTCTTTCCTTAATATGCATGCTTGTATGAATTTTATTTGTTTGCGCTTCTGTGTCTACCAATGTGAAATTGTATGCTTTCCGTATGTCAATTTATCTGTATGCAAATTGAGACATAGATTACATGCAAATAGGCTGTATGCAAATTCGGATATGTGTACATGTAAATTTAGATGAACTTGTTGATATATGCATGCGAAATTAGGGGTAAATCATCCTTGGAAATATGTTGCTTAGGCTTGGTTAGATTATTGCACAAATCATGTTATTACAAGTGGCATAAGTAAGAGACCATTCCGAACCCAACGGTTTGAGGTCTTCCATTGCGAGGGGTGAGTGCGGCCTTAAATCTCATTTTCCCAGTTCACACCGGGTGGCGACTCCATCATTCTCCGGTTTGGTCCCCCGCGTGCTAATCCGTACTCCCAACTAGGCCGCGAGCCTAGAACATCATGCGTCACCCAGTTTCTGTGTCCCACAGTCTGGCGACTCCACTGTGGATAGAAAATCGGCTCCGAAATATTGTCTTGTGATATTATGATTTGTGCTTTAATTAACTGTGTTTACTGTGGGTGGAAATGAGTTTAATCAAAGACACTTTTTAAGGCTAGGTAATGGTTTGGTGTCTTCCCTCATTCACTACCTTTCTATAAGGAAAAGCTGTGAAGACACCTAGATAACCACTTACTTGTGGCCTATTGTGATGGACTAATTTGGAGGACTCGTTGTTTATTCCTGTCACCAAGCGATAAGAGCCTAAGAGGCTAGGGTACTTAAGAGAGCCTCGCTCCACCCTCCCTCTGGGGAATCTATAACGGGAAATCCATTTGACAGTCAGTCACACACCATAACTCGTTGGCACGTACTGTAAGGTATAAAAAAGGTGTGTGCTCCCTTAGTCGCTCGAACCCTTGAGTGGGGAGACCTAGTTGTGGGTAATCATTCGCCAGCGAGAGTCTTTGTCTACACTCCCGCAAACCCACACGTAGACCGGAATTTTATGGCCTATAGCAACTATTTCCTTGTGCTTGTGGACCATCCTCATTTGGATACAGTTGGACTTCTTGTCAGAAATGCGAACTTGTTGGGCCATTTAAACTGGGACGAGTTCGTATCCTATGACAATTGGGCCAAAAGCTTCTGAAATGTTGATGGACCACTCTGTAGAAATTATTTCTGTATGCTTGTGTTTAGGAACATTATCGTTTGGATCTATTCGGACCTTTTGTCATGAGGTATGGGCTTGTTGGGCCATTTAAATTGGGACAAGAACGTATCTTATGACGGTTGGGCCAAAAGCTCCTAAAACGCCAATGGGCCATTATATGTTTGTGTTTAGGAACATTATCATTTGGATACGGTTGGACTTCTTGCCATGAGATGTGAACTTGTTGGGCCATTTAAACTGGGGCAAGTTCACTCCTATGACAGTTAGCCCAAAAGCTTCTATAATGTGTTGGGGTTGGTGCTCAGAGCGCCAATTCCCGGTTGTATTTCTGTTAAATACTTCTGTAAAACATTATTATTATGAATAATATATGCAGTTTCTATAATATAATCTATATTTTTATATGGTAAAGGCGTAATGACCCGAGAATGATTAGTCATGATATAGTTGAAGTGACTGGGATCACCGTAGCAAGTTTCCTATAACCGATAAAGACGACTAAAAGTCGCAAAAGGTACTATACAGTTTGAAGAATGGTACAGTGAGCTGGAAACCTTCCAAGCAAGATATTGTTACCGAATAAACAACAAATGCAGGTTAATTGCAGCAGCTGTAGCAGCAATAGAAGCCATCTGGGCGACAACAAATCTAATTAGATTAGATATAATTCTGTTAGCAGCTGAGCTAGGCTCGAGCACAAGCTAAAGAATTAATGGTCTCATCAACGATCCAGATATATACTTCGACATTCATCTGATTCGTTCGGATCATACATCGTGGCGATGTGATGATCGAATAAATCGCATCAGACAATAATCATGAATAATCCGCTGACGAAAGCTTTTCTCAGCAGTTTGAGCCAACCGTACATAGTTTGGGTGTCAGAGACTCGAGTGACTGGCTATAGGCCCAGTGAGAGATTGTTGGACAATTATGACCCATAGCGTCACTATTTGTACAGATCATGGTGTTGTTGTACAAATTAACTATGTGACATAGGAGATTGCACTCTTATCATTTGTGATTAGATCACCTAGATATATAAATGATGAGAGGTCACTATGATTTGTTCCTGGACAGAGAATGATATGAGATAGTATCAGTCCACGAAGGATATATCATTAAATATCCCTTGTCAGAGTATTATCGAGATTGGACATCGATAAATACGTAAAAGACTAGTATTGCACTTGTGCGCGTTTGTGAGGGCACAACGACATAGTTCTCATATATTTGGGTATAGGATACTCATGCAAGTGTAATAGGAGGTTGTGTTTTACCGATGGTACGGGAAACAGCTTCGCTCTGGATAGACCCCCGGCGGAATCCCATTGGTAGTATGACTATGTGTCTATGAGAGTCTGCCATCAGGGTAGGTGTATTTGGTCTTAACCTGAGACTTGCACCGCTAATACATACGACAATCAATATACTTTAGTTGAAGTCGTCCAGGGCTTTAACCGGTTCTGTGTACGCCGATACTGGGTATATTGAGAATCGTAGTGTGTTGGGTGTGATGTCAAGACGGAAGTGTCACTCCAGTCATATGGAGATGATGATCACATAGGATACAGAACTCGTTCTCTTAAATGCTCGAGCTATCGGGATATTATTACTAGGTCATGTTTATTCGATTATAGAGACTAGTTGCCAGACATCTGATATGTGCTTCGTACGAGGCAGACACAATTCCAGCCCCAGGCCTAGCACGTGATCATCCGATACTGGACAGAAGTACGTAATACTTCGGTATATTACGCTTGATATAGATTTGATATTCCTATAAGGATATTTCCGGAGAATTGGGTAGGCATGGCGCTTTGCTAGAAGCCAACCTTGTCTTGTAAATCGGTATAAACGTAGTACGAGGTACTTACGTGTTCAGATAGTCCGACGACCGTATTTACTGCCAACATATCTGGGGATCTCATGAGTCGTTTCCCGAAGATTCACCGATGATGTATGACTCGCACTTTAATTAATCTGGGATTAATTAGAAGAGAGAGAAAATTAATTTGGGATTAATTGCGGAGATGTTTTATCTGGGATAAAATATTAACTAAAGAGAGAGAACGATTAATTTGGAATTAATCGATAAAATAATATATTCGATATATTATGCGAAATTGTATTTCGACGCGGAATTAAAATTAGATTTTAATTCGGGCGAACGAATTAATTTAGAATTAATTCGTTAGCGACGTGAATAGTGATTTCGCTAGGCGTGATCATTTAATTACGACGCAACGGAAAATTTGTTAATTTGGAATTAGCGAACCTGAGCCCGCGATTATTTACGAGCGCATTCGCATTCGAATTCGAGTGCGGTACGCAAGTCAAATCGAGCGTCAAATCGCAAGTCGCATCAAGTGTCAAATCACATGTCACTTTGAGTGATGTGACAATTTGATTGATTGATTTGAGTGATTGATGTGGTTGTTGAAAAACATTAAATGCATTTGCTTTTTTTGACTTTTGCTTTTTGACTTTTAATAAATGAGATGTTTTGTGTATTTGATTTTTGTTTTTGGAAAATAAAAATAAATATATAAGTAATACATTTTCTTTTATTATTCTCTCTCTCACACATTTTTATGTGAATAGGGTTTCATGGAAACCAATTTCTTTTTCCCTCCTCTTTTTCCTTTCTTCTCTCACGGCTTGGAGCCGAATTCTTGCTTTTGTTTTCTGCAGTTCTGCCGAGAATTAGAAGAAGAGAAGTGCTAGCACACACATGGATTTATACTTTGGTGATAGGGAAACTAACACATTAGCATGGAACCATTTTGGAGCTTGAAGCTTGGAGCTTCAATGAAGTCTTCAATGGCCGATTTTTGGAGCATCAAAACAGCCCCCCACCGAGCAGTCCCTGCTGTTTTTGGAGGTCAAAACCGAGCTTCAACAAGGAGCAAAATGGATTTTGTTCTCCCTAGCATCAAACCATTCAATGTGAGTATGAATTCCGCCTTATTCCTTTGAAGTATTCATGCGTTTCTTGCTTGATTTTGATGATTCTTGGGACCTTATAAGAACTCAACAAGAGATTGTCACCATCCGAGCTGAGGTAGATAATGATGTGGCTGCCTTGGAAATACAGCCTTTCATGAGGTTTCAGGTGTCAGCAACTTTTGAGGAATGAGTGGATTCTAAGGTAGCTTGGATCATGGGAAAAATGAAGTTCGAGCCGGGTGAGGGTTCAGAACTGCCAGAATTCAGAGGACAGACTACTCGGAAGGGTTTGGGATACACATCAGATGAAGAAAAGCTGAATATTAAGAAGAAAGGGTTGAAACTGGCAGATTGTTTTGTGAAGGCTTCAGGGTATCAGGGTGAGCCTGAACCGATAGAAGTTAACGGGATTGTGGTACCTGGTTTTGAGATCTTCCAAGAGATGCTGGGCAAGAAAATGCTGACCGAAGAAGTTGTGGAAGAAGCAGAGAATTGGGAAGAAGAATTGATGAAGTTGGAGAGCCTGACTCTGGGAGAGGATAAAAAGCCCGAAGAAGACCTGGCTGCAGAGGAAGAAGTGTCTATAGACGATGAAGACATTTACCTTCCTGATTTGTTTGAATGTACTTCCGCATTATCCAATAATAAAGACATTTCTTTTGCTTACTTGCCCGAGTCATTTCCATTTGCTCTACATGAATCAAGCATATTTGATATTGTTGGACACGTATGACCCATAGCGTCACTATTTGTACAGATCATGGTGTTGTTGTACAAATTAACTATGTGACAAAGGAGATTGCGCTCTTATCATTTGTGATTAGATCACCTTAGATGTATAAATGATGAGAGGTCCCTATGATTTGTTCCTGGACGGAGAATGATATGAGACAGTATCAGTCCACGTAGGATAAATCATTAAATATCCCTAGTCAGAGTATTATCGAGATTGGACATCGATAAATACGTAAAAGACTAGTATTACACTTGTGCGCGTTGTGAGGGCACAACGGCATTGTTCTCATATATTTGGGTATTTGATACTCATGCAAGTGTAATAGGAGGTGGTGTTTCACCGATGGTACAGGAAACAGCTTCGCTCTGGATAGACCCCATCGGAATCTCATTGGTAGTATGACTATGTGTCTATGGGAGTCCGACATCAGGGTAGGTGTATTTGGTCTTAACCTGAGACTTGCACCGCTAATGCTTACGACAATCAATATACTTTAGTTGAGGTCGTCCAGGGGTGTAACAGGTCATGTGTACGTCGATACTGTGTATATTGAGAATCGTAGAGTATTGGGTGTGATGTCAAGATGGAAGTATCACTCCAGTCATAGTGGAGATGATGTCACGTAGGATACGGTATTAGTGCTCTTAAGTGCTGCGCGGCCATCAGGATATTATGACTAGGTCATATATATCCGATTATAGAGACTAGTTACCTGACATCCGACAAGTGTTTCGTACGGGGCAGACACAACTCCAGCCCCAGGCCTAGCACGTGACAGTCCGATACTGGATCAAAATACGCAATACTACTGTATACTACGCCTAATACAGATCTATATATTTCTGTAAGAATATTTCCGGAGAATTGGGTAGGCATGGCGCTTTGCTAGAGGCCAACCTTGTCTTGTAAATCGGTATAAACGTAGTACGAGGTACTTACGTGTTCGGATAGTCCGACGACCGTATTTACTGCCAACATATCCGGGGATCTCATGGGTCGCTTCCCAAAGATTCACCGATGACGTATGACTCGCACATTTATTAATCTGGGATTAATTTGATGAGAGAGAAAATTAATCTGGGATTAATTACGGAGATATTTTATCTGGGATAAAATATCGTCTAAAGAGAGAAAACGATTAATTTAGAATTAATCGGTAAAGTTAATATATTTGATATATTGAACGAAATTAGATTTCGACGCGGAATTGAAATTAGATTTTAATTCGGGCGAACGAATTAATTTAGAATTAATTCGTTTGCGACGTGAATATTGAAATCGCTAGGCGTAATCATTTAATTACGACGCAACGGTAAATTCGCTAATTAGGAATTAGCGAACCCGAGCCCGAGAGTGATTGCGAGTGCAATCGTATTTTGAATTCAAGTGCGGCAACGCAAGTCACATCAAGCGTCAAATCATTCGTCACATCAAGCGTCAAATCAAACGTCACTTTGAGTGATGTGATTGATTGATTGATAGACTACATGTCAATTTAATAAAGTGAAATGAAAAGTTGATGTGTGTTGTTGGAATAGTGTTGGTGGTTGGAAAGTATTTACCAATTGATTTTGATTAATTATTTGGTAAACGTTTAATATATTTTTATGAAAAATATATAAGGCATTTTGGAAATGCTTTACAAACATTGTTTTAACACTTTTTCTTCCTCTCTCCATTCTCTCTCACATTCACGCCCAAGAGGGCTAAAATTGCTCACTGATTTCTTTGAAATTGCCGAGCAAAGGGAAGCAATGTGTCTTGATTTTGTGGCAAAATCAAGTAGAGCTAGCACTCTGAGAGACTTGCGAAGGTGATAGGGAAACTTACCCACGAGCCGGGAATCGTTCGACGAAGATTCGAAGCTCAAAACTTGACTCAAAACTGAAACTGTCAAGGCAGTGGACTGCATGCAGTGGGCGTGGATCTTGAAGGGAAATTTCAGTTTTTTTTGTCGTTTCGTCGCACAACCGATTGATGTGAGTATTCCGCTACCTCCTTTGATGTATTCACACTAATATTCATGCTTGTTTGATGATCTTGGGACTTAGAATAAAACCAACAGATATCAGTTCAGCCAGAACTATTGCATTTAACTTGGGTACATCTGAGAACCCCAAGGAAATTCTGATTGCAAGTGAAGTTACCTCCGAGGAGAGGGAGAAATTAGAAGAAGTATTGGTCAGATATGCCAAGTATTTGCTTGGTCCTATGAGGACATGCCTGGGGTAAGACATAAACATTGCCCAACACACAATACCAACTTATCCGAATATGAGGCCGGTGAAACAGAAACTCCGACGGATGAGACCAGAATGGGCTGAGAAAGTCAGAGAAGAGGTTAAGAAACAGATAGATGTGGGGTTCCTGGAAGTAGTGAAGTATCCTGAGTGGTTAGCAAATATTGTACCAGTACCGAAGAAAGACGGGAAAGTCAGAATGTGTGTGGATTACAGAGATCTCAACAAGGCTTGCCCGAAAGATGATTTTCCTCTACCGCACATAGATGTTCTGGTTGATAGTGCGGCTCTATCTGCTATGTATTCATATGCAGACGGTTTTCAGGTTGCAATCATGTGCTCATGGCTTAGGAAGATAAGCACAAGACTGCCTTTGTTACCGAGTGAGGTACTTATTGTTACAGGGTAATGCCGTTCGGGCTCAAGAATGCGGGAGCTACGTATCAGCGGATGGCCACTACATTGTTCCACGATCTGATGCACAAAGAGATTGAAGTGTATGTGGATGACATGATGGTGAAATCAGAGACAAGATTGGGCATATAGAAGCACTGGAGAGGTTCCTTCAGAGAGTTGACAAGTACAACCTGCGGCTGAACCCCAAGAAATGTGTGTTTGGGGTAACATCAGAAAGCTGTTGGGGCATACAGTGGGAATATGAGGAATTGAGGTAGACTCTGAAAAGATCAAAGCAATCACAGAGATGCCAGCACCGAAGACTGAGAAGGAAGTCATAGCATTCATGGGGAAGATTCAGTACATCAGCCGGTTCATCGCCAAGTTGACGTCAGTGTGTGAGCCTATCTTCAAACTGTTGAGAAAAGTTGTGGAATGAGCAGTGTCAGTCAGCTTTCGACAAGATCAGAGAATACTTGGTAAAGCCTCATGTGTTGAAACCTCCGAGATTGGGCAGACCTTTGATATTGTATTTGGCCATAAAATCAGAAGCACTGGGGGCAATGATGGTACATGCAGATGAGAAAGGGATAGAACATGCAGTTTACTATCTGAGTAAAGATGCTCCCGTATGAGGCTCGTTATCAAGAAGTAGAGAAGATCTGTCTTACAGTGGTATGGGCTTCCAGAAAATTGCGGTATTATTTCCAGTCTTACAAGATCCAGGTAGTGGCAAAGGAGAATCCTCTGAAATATCTGCATTCAGTGCCTTCGCTAGTGGGGAAATTGGGCAGATGGTTAGTATTGCTGACAGAGTTCGACATTGAGTATCTCACCACCAAAGTGATCAAGGGGCGAGCAGTAGCAGAGTTTCTGGCGCTGCAACCTATTGAAGGGGATCAATATAAGTTTGAATTTCCAGATGAAGAGATCCAAGCAATAACAGTTCAGAGATGTAAAATGTATTTTGACGGAGCCGTGAATTACAAGGGAGCCGAAATTGGGATTGTGATAGTAACCCCCGAAGGAGAAACCTTGCCTTTGGCCAAAAGGTTGACATTCAGAGTAACAAACAACATGGTCGAGTATGAAGCATGTGTTTTTGGTTTGACCGCATTGATAGCCTTGAAGGCCGAGAGTGTGGAAGTCTTCGGAGATTCTATGTTGGTAGTCCAGCAGATGCAAGGAGAATGTGAATTGAAAGAAAAACGATTGAAACTTACCTTTTTCACCTCATAAAGTTGGCACAACTTATCCCTGATTGTAAGTTTTAGCACTTGCCGAGAGAAGAGAATCAGATGGCAGATGCATTAGCTACACTTGCAGCGACTTTGGAAAATCCAGAAAAGTTAGTGATGAGACCGTTGATATTGACAACAGCCAGAAGACATGTTTATGAGATAGAGAGAATTCTGGCAATAGAGGTCGATGACGGTAAACCGTGGTATCATGACATTCAGAGGTATCTGGAACATGGGGAACTCCCATAGGGAGTAGGCAAAAAAGACAGAATAGCCATTCAGAGGTTAGCTTCCCAGTATGTGATTTTGAAAGGGGAACTCTATAAGAGGCAAGCAAACAGTATTCAGTTGAAATGTGTGAGAAGAGAAGAGAAGAGGCTCAACAGGTAATGGGAGAAGTACATGCAGGAGTATGTGGTCCGCACATGAACGAGTTGAATCTGTCCCGTAAGATAGTGAGACAAGGTTTCTACTGGTCGACCATGGAGACGGATTGTGCGAAGATGGTAAAGCACTGTCATGATTGTCAAGCACACAGTAATTTGAATCATTTGCCGCACACAGAGTTGCATGGGCTGTCAGAGCCGTGGCCTTTCTCAGCATGGGGAATTGATATGATTGGAGAGATTCGACCGAATGCATCGAATGGGCATCGCTTCATAGTAGTGGCAGTAGACTACTTCTCGAAATGGGTGGAAGCCGAGTCATTCCACAACGTTACAGCGAAACAGATGGCAAAGTTTATAGCTCGGAATCTTATTTTTTGGTATGGTATGCCGCACCATGTAGTGACAGACAACGGAGTTCAGTTTCAAGGAAAGACAAAGGAAATGCTACATAAATATGGAATAGGCCATCACAAGTCATCACGGTATAGGCCGCAGGCAAATGGGGCAGTTGAGGCAGCCAACAAGACTATAAAGACGATTTTATCCAAGATGACAGAAAACTGCAGAGATTGGGTCGACAAACTGCCATATGCTTTGTGGGGGTACAGAACATCAGTAAGAACAGCAACAAGGGCCACGGCTTAATCTTTGGTCTATGAAATGGAAGCAGTATTGCCAGTGGAAGTGGAAATACAGTCTATGAGGGTATTAGCAGAGGCAGAGTTACCGGAACAAGAATGGGCCGCACAGAGGTTTGATCAGTTAGCACTGTTGGATGAGAAGAGAACAAAGGCTCTGTATCATATGCAATTGTATCAAAAGAGACTAGCTCGAGCATTCAACAAGAAAGTACGTCCCACCAAGATCAGAAAGGGTGATTTGGTACTTAAGCAGTCGAGGCCATCGACGACAGATCCGAGAGGAAAGATCAGACCTAACTGGGAAGGACCCTACATAGTGCAGAAAGTAATGGGAAATTGGGCAGTGAAACTGTCAGACTTGGAAGGTAACGAGTTCACTGAGCCGATTAATGTGGACAGATTAAAGCAATATTTTCCCTGAGAAAGAGAAGACTAGGCAGAAGGCCTAACCCGACGGGATAAGGTAACTCATGCATGCATGCATACACGTGACACATTTTGGCATTCATTTTGTGTTTGTTTTGTATTCACAGGTTTTGAAGAAGAAAAGAGAAAGCGGCAAAGAAAAGCCGATTAGAAGCATTAACATACCAGCAGCAGTTTCGGGATGCGTCCCAGGGAGGCAAGGTCCACATCAATACTAGCAGCATTCTTGGGGATGCGTCCCGGGGTTGAGGCCCACGTCAACACATGTACCAGTTGCAGTTATTTGGATGTGTCCCAGGATCGAGGTCCATCACATCATCAGTTTCGGGATGCGTCCCAAGGTCGAGGCCCATATTTTGTCAGCGGTATTGGGATGCGTCCCATGGTCGAGGCCCCCGTTGTCGGTTGCAGCTATTGGGATGCATCCCAGGATCGAGGTCCGTTGCATCATCAGTTTCGGGATGCGTCCCAAGGTCGAGGCCCACATTTTGTCAACGGTATTGGGATGCGTCCCAGGGTTGAGGTCCCCGTTGTCGGTGCAGTTATCGGGATGCGTCCCAGGGTCGTTGGCCCCCTGCATCGTTAGTATTGGGATGCGTCCCAAGGTCGAGGCCCATATTTTGTCAGCGGTATTGGGATGCGTCCTAGGGTCGAGGCCCCCGTTGTTGGTTGCAGCTATTGGGATGCGTCCCAGGATCGAGGTCCACTGCGGCATCAACTCAGGTCGAGGCAGCAGGCAAGTCAGATGGCAGATGGTGAGCCAGGTAAGTGAAAATGCATTGCATAACTTTGATAGGATTGTCACTGTTACATATACACAAGTCCCATCAAAGTGGGGGCGACTGTAGGCACTGCATTTTTGCATATAAGTCCCTATGATGAGTCTCATTTGGAGGCACTACCTTTTAAGTCACGGGAAACAGACATCGGAAGGGGAAATTCAGAATAGACATGTCATCAGATTCATTTCACAAGTTCACTGTTTTCGTTCGTGCTGCGTTTGTTACCACGTTCGAACGTCAAACAGATTGCGGGTGTTCGTGTAGCGTTCGAATAGGCTTTCAAACGGTGTCGGTATTTCTGGTTTTGCTGCTAGCCTCACACCCAAGCCCATTTAGCCCACTAAAGCCCATAAAACACTAATTAAATCATATACCAAATTAAATAAAATATTAATTAAATCATATACCAAATTAAATAAAACATTAAATAAATCATGCCTAATTAAAATCAATCAACCAATATTATTCCTAATTAAAAATATATTATTCCTAACTTAAAATATTGTATGCCTAATCAACACAAATTAAATACTAACTTCCTAATCAAGCCTAAATTTGTCCCCCCTATCTTGTATTTACCTTACATGAAACTAAATCATATCTCCCTTTTATGAGAAGATATCTTCCTTGTCAAGCAAGGACTCACCTTTTCCTTTGTCTATAAAAGCAAGCTAAAACCAAAGCCATCCCGCTCTCCAACTTACACGCATTTGACAAGCAAGAAAGCTCTCTCACATACACAAACAAAACAAGCAAAAAGAACTTATTTTCTTCTCCCTTCTAGGATCGAAAATCACAGCCACAAAACACCTCATATCACCGAAAATACACCTCTAAAAATAGTGAGCAGAAACCGCATAAACAACAGCCACAGACACGCATAAAGCAGCAGCCATACACGCATAACATCACCATCAAAAATACACCCCCAAACAGCAGCCCAAACACCCAAAAAACAGTCCCTTATTTATCGAAAACCAGTAAGCCAATATTGTAACCAGAATACAATAGCAATAGCAGCGAATCAGAGTCAAAACAGTAGCTCGAGCAGTGGAACAGCTAGGAAAGGCGTGAACCTGTGAACCGGAGGAGTTGCGGAGCATCCCCCTTTTCCGACGACCGTGCACCGTACTTCCGAGAGTCGACATAAAAGGTTAGACCTGATGGCACCTTTCTCATTAGTTTATATTCGTCTTTTAATTTTTTATTGAATTCTATTCGCATGAGAGTCATTTGTGAATGCATGTTGTGGCTGTGAATAAAATGGAAAATGTGTCGCCTCTTGTGGTATATAGGATGAAAGCCCGGACATAAATTTCATAGCTGATTCGGAATGGACGGTAGTTGATATGTACTCGGGATACAACTCCACGTACCACTTGAGTAAACGGCGCATATTTCGTTTTCTATTGTTTTGATGCGTTTATTATTCGTTATTTAATTTCTGCATGTTATTCGTTCGCATAATGATGTGATCGAGCGCATGGGCTTAGTAAGTCAGATTAAAGGTCCTCTATTTTGAGAGGTTAAAATCCTTTACCACGATGCTTTGCCGCGCCGGTTAATGTATATTCGATTGGATGTGAGATATGTTCAATCAGATACACAAAGTCCGATATCGTTGTCTTTACTTCTTTATATATGTATTGTGTTGTTTGCGCATGGGCTTAGTAAGTGCGATTAAAGGTCCTCTATTTTGATAGGTTAAAATCCTTTACCACGATGCTTTACCGCGCCGGATAGTGTATGTTCGATTGGATGCGAGATGAGTTCAATCGGATACGTAAGGTCCTACATGGTGGATTTATTTGTTTATGTATGTGTTGTATGCATCAGGTCTGGTTCCGTTCGAACGTGTTCTCGAACACCACACGAACGCAAACCTTCTGTTTACCGTCCAAACGTGTTCTCGAACGCTACGTGAACGCTCACGTAGTTTCTTAGTTTAATCATGCATCAGGTCTGGTTCCGTTCGAACACGTCCTCGAACGCTATACGAACGTGAACCTTCTGTTTACCGTTCGAACGTGTTCTCGAACGCTACACGAACGTGCACGCATTTTCTTGGTTTCATCATGCATCAGGTCTGGTTCCGTTCGAACGCGTTCCCGAATGCTATACGAACGCGAACCTTCTGTTTACCGTTCGAACGCGTTCTCGAACGCTGCACGAACGCGCACCCACTGCACTGAGTCATTTTCATCACATCACAACATGTCTATTTTAGCATATAGTTGTCTCTTTTTTTACCTTATGCATTTGTAGTACCGCTTTAGGTATCTATTTTCGTCATGCGCTTAATTGTCTTTCCTTAATATGCATGCTTGTATGAATGTTATTTGTTTGCGCTTCTGTGTCTACCAATGTGAAATTGTATGCTTTCCGTATGTCAATTTATCTTTATGCAAATTGAGACATATATTACATGCAAATAGGCTGTATGCAAATTCAGATATGTGTTACATGTAAATTTATATGAACTTGTTGATATATGCATGCGAACTTAGGGGTAAATCATCCTTGGAAATATGTTGCTTAGGCTTGGTTAGATTATTGCACAAATCATGTTATTACAAGTGGCATAAGTAAGGGATCATTCCGAACCCAACGGTTTGAGGTCTTCCCTTGCGAGGGGTGAGTACGGCCTTAAATCTCATTTTCCCGGTTCACACCGGGTGGCGACTCCATCATTCTCCGATTTAGTCCCCCGCGGGCTACTCCGTACTCCCAACTAGGCCGCGAGCCTAGAACACCATGCGTCGCCCAGTTTCTGTTTCCCACAATAAGCTAAGTAATTAATATTGTATATTAATTTTACAATTAAATTAATTCACAAAATAATTACTAATTTAATGTAAAACAAATTTACATTTATTATACAATAAAATTATATCAACTCTTGATATAAAATTAATTAATTCAACTCATCTCATGAATTATCAGATTAAACAATTTAATCCTAAAAACCCAAAAAATACTTTGACAACATTTGACGAGAGGTCGCCCTAGTGCTCAACGAGTAAACTCAATATAATGGAACTCTCTAGGCTCACGTTCGGTTGTTACGTATATATATATACACATATATCTCATATATTTGTATACATATTTCATGAAGGCATGTTCACCTACAAATCATGACTAAACAACACGACATGTCGAACTATACAAGTCGAGGTTAAAACGATAATGTATAATCCCTTCGTCATTGGCATTCCCAATTGAGTAAGGTTATAGTTATACAGTCAAAACCTTATCTACTCAATATATGAAACTTTTCATCCTTATATTCCATTAATAAATAATATAGCAAAACTCTTTTTGAATATTATTTATAATGTTAAAGAAATAATTTCTTCAACGAACTTTCGGCCAAAAGATTTCCGGAATATATTCTGAAAATTTCTGGAAACAAAATCCAACCATATGGACTGACGAATCCTCATCTTAACACACACTGATCTTCGTAAGCATCGGTTTGTACCTAATAGTCATCCAGAGGCCAGACCATGAAAGGTCTCTGACATGCATGGTATCAGGCACAGATGATCACTCACAAGACCACCGTGGTGTCTCAAGTCAAAGGACCACAATAACTACTCAACTCGAAAAGATAACTATTGACAGTTTTATGGAATATCTATTAGTCATCTTTTATTAGTTAATTCAATATTCATTCAACTAATGAATATTTGTATTTCTATACGAACTTCCGTTAAGCTCACAGTCTGTTGAGACAAACCATATGTCCATTACATCTATAGACAATGCACTAGTCTTACCAATATAATGACCGACCCATGTCAATATATCTAGACCAGGAATAATTTATATTCGAGAGAATGCGTGATATTTCTCAACACCATTTGCAACACTTGCAACTATATCACCATATGTAGTAACTCTCGGGTCTTTACTAATTTCATATAAGGTTTCGAGTGTAACTCGAAATCTATAACTCTTAGAGTAATCTAACTTTTAGATTTACAATATATAAATAAAAGTAAGAGTTATACCATATTAATAAATAAATAACCATGATAAAATAAATATTATGTTGCATAAATATCAAATATTCATACAAAATGTGAATGGTGCTCGATCACCATTTCCAACACTCCCACTTGATCTAGTGCCATTCACGATGGTATCTAATACCCATGGACTCCACGTGTTTCTCAAACACCTTGGGAGTTAAGGCTTTAGTCAGTGGATCCGCTATATTTTCTTCAGTTCGTACTTTACAGACTATAATGGCATCGCCGTTGAGAGAAAACACAAACCCAGATGTAGATTTTCTATCTTATTGATCAGATTGAAAATCTGAATTCGTGTAACCTCTCAATTGTAAGTCATTTTCTCCATAAATGAGAAACGTTTCCTTTGTACCCTTAAGGTATTTCAGGAGATGTTTCACAGCCATCCAATGGTCCTGACTCGGATCAGACTGATAACGACTTGTAACACTTACAACCATGCTGATATCAGGTCTAATACATAACATGGCATACATTATGCTACCATCAGCAGAAGCATAAGGTTGGCTAAGCATTTTAGCCCTTTCATCATATGCCTTAGGACACATTTTCTTAGACAGATGATTACCGTGTTTGAAAGTCACATTAACTGTCTTACAGTCAACAAAATTGTACCTTTCTAAGATCAAATCAATGTATTTGGACTGAGAGAGTCCTATCAACCTCCTCGCTCTATCTCTATAAACAAAATTGTACCTTTATAAGAGGCCTCTCCCATATCCTTCATGGAGAAATTCTTACTGAGATAGACTTTGACAAATTGTAATATACCTACATCGTTTCCGATAATAAGTATATCATCAACATAAAGCACTAAGAAGACTATCATGCTCCCACTAACCTTTTTATAGACACAAGATTCCTCTTCTTTTTTTAATGAAACTAGACGATCTGATCACATCGTCAAAATGAAGATTCCAACTACGAGAAGCTTGTTTAAGTCCATAAATAGACTTTTTAAGCTTACATACCAGATTAGGATCTTTGACGAATGCGAATCCATCGGGTTGTTCCATATGGATATCTTCCTCAAGAGTTCCATTCAGAAAAGCTGTTTTCACATCTATCTGCCAAAGTTCATAATCATAGTGTGCGGCAATAGCTAATAAAATCATGATTGACTTAAGCAGGGCTACATGAGAAAAGGTTTCATCATAATCAACACTTGATTTCTGAGTATATCTCTTTGCTACCAGTCGGGCCTTAAAGGTTTCAACCTTTCCATCTGGCCCCCGCTTCCTCTTGTAAACCCATTTACAGTCGATAGGAACAATTCCGTCGGGAAGCGGAACCAAGTCCCAGACTTGATTATCATGCATTGAGGCAATCTCGGATTTCATAGCTTCCAGCCATTTTTCTGCATCGATGTCTAACATCGCCTCTCTGTAAGTTAAATGATCTTTTTCTTCAATTAAGAAAACATCGAGCGTATCATCAGATGACGTCCTATACCTGGCAGGGGGTCTCGATATCCTTTGTGACCTACGAGGTGGTTGTGTCAAAGGTATCTCATCTTCTTTAACTTCTGGTTCTATCGTCGATTCAATGTTACTTTGATTGACGTCATCTGAATCAATCATTCTATGATCTGCACTTTCTAACACAAATTGTGTTTCTAAGAAAATTGCATTTCGAGCAATGAACACATTTCGGTTCTCGGGATCATAGAACTGATATCCCATGGAATTTTTAGGATATCCAATGAATCGATACTTGTACTCTCTAGGTGCAAGCTTATCCCGCTGTGGAACTCTTACATAGGCAGGACAACCCCAAAATCTTAACATACTTAAGACTCAGTTTCTTTCCAGTCCATAACTCATACGAGTGGTCGGAACGGCTTTCGATGGAATTTTGTTCAGAAGATGAGCAGCAGTGTCTAGATCATGGCCCCACAAGTATATTGGTAGATCAGTAAAACTCATCATCGATCGAACCATATCTAGTAAAGTTTGATTCCTCCTCTCCGAAACACCATTGTGTTGAGGAGTGCCTAGAGGAGCATACTGAGCGAGAATCCCATTCTCTTTTAAATAACTCACGAACTCACTGCCCATACACACACCGCCCCGATCTGATCAAAGGCATTTCAAGAGTTTTACGGTTTGTTTCTCTACTTCAAATCGGTATTCTTTGAACTTTTCAAAAGTTTCCGATTTGTGTTTCATAAGAAACACATAACCATATCGTGACAAATCATCGATAAAAGTTACAAAGTATTGAAACCCACACATGACAGCATGATTTATAGGACCACATACATCGAAACGTACAAGTTTGAATAAATCATTAGCACGGTGTCCAACACCACTAAATGAAGATTTGGTCATTTTACCTTGAATATAATATTCAAAAACTGGTAAAGGTTCTATGGTTAGATCTGATATCACACCATCCTTAACTAGTTTGGTTAGGCGTTTCATGCCTATATGACCTAATCTCATATGCCAAAGTTCTGTGTTATTTATTTCACTCGATCTTTTTCTTTTAGATTTCTCTATATTAAAGACATCACAATTTTTGGTAAGAATGTAATTACCATCAACCATGGGACATGAAACAAGCAAAACATTCACATTATCATATAAATTCAAAAGACCATCTTTAATATTTACATGAAATCCTTTGCTGTCAAGTACATGAAGTGAGATGATTTGCCGTATCATAGTCGGCACAAAATAAAAGTTATTAAGTTTAATATTACATTCATCAGAGAGTTTCAAAAACAAAATTCCTACTGCTTCAACTTGTAGAGAATCTCCATTCCCTACTCACAGCTGGATTTTTCCCGGCTTCAATCTTCCAGTTTCCCTCAGATCCTGCAACGAATTGTAAATGTGTGAGGGACAAACGGTGTCTAACACCCAAGTCGAACTAGAATCAAAAGCAAGTGTAATGCCAATAATAGGAAAACAAATACCTGATGGAGCTTTCTTCAAAGAGGCTAAATATTTCAAACAGTTGCGTTTCCAGTGTCTAAGCATGTCGCAGTAGAAACATTTTCCTTTTGCAACATTTGTCTTCACCTTTGGCTTAGAAACCCCTGCGGAAGCAACCTTTGGACCTTTACCTTTAACTTTCTTCTTCTTTTTCTGTTTCTACCCAGCCGGCTTTTGAGAAGTCTGAGAAGGTCCAGAAGAAGAACGATCAGTGACCATGAAAGCGGAACTATTTTTATTCATGTCTTCTTGAGCCGTTAGCAATATATTGTGCAACTCAGAATAGGTGGGAAGCATCTTATGCATGTTAAAGTTAACGATAAGGTCATTGAAAGACTTAGGAAGAGACGCGAGAATAACACTATTCCCGAGGCAGTTATCAATAGGAATATCCATCATTTCAAGCTCTTCGATACAGTCTATTAGTTTCATCACATGTGGGCTAACAGGTTTTCCCTCCGGAAGGAAAGTATGAAAAAGCTCGACAGCCACCCTATGCATCTCTACCTGTGGTCGATCACTGAATAGTTCCTTCATATGCATCGAAATGGATCCGGAATCAGGCATCAACATATACTTCCTCTGTAGTTCAGGCACCATAGATCCAAAGATGTATGACCGGACTTTCCGATCATCATCCTTCCATCTGATGAACGTCTCACGTTCTTTATCTAAAGCGTCATCTGAAACCCTTACGGGCATTGGACGATCTAGAACATATTCAAGTTGCTCCGCTTGGCAAAGAATTCAGAGATTCATGAGCCAAACATTATAGTTAACAACACCCTTGAGCCTATGCGTATCAAGTATACGCGAAAGCGGGTTCGACACAGAAATTCTGTCTACACAAGGATAAAATAAAGCAGAAATTAATATTTAAATATCATTATAAAAACACTAAATAGAATATGAATTTACTTTTTCTTTAAAATGCCCTCGCATTGTCTTACAGATTCTTTATAATCTCTACAAACAATAATACGGAAATTCAACTCTTAAATCTCACAAAGCAAAGTAGATCCTTCTTGACATTTACGCAAATCTCACGCTTAAGCAATATTGACATTTGTAAATTCGAGAAGGTAGACAACTATTGTCAATTGCATCTCATGCAACTCTTACATTTGGTCCTAAATCGAATCTCATCCTCACGCTTTAGCAATATTGGATAGTTCAATTTTTAGATCAACTTGCCTATTGCCGAAAGTAAGATACTAATATTAACCTCACGCTTTAGCAATATTGGATAATACCTTCTCTTAAATTCGACTCATCTCATACTTAACTGGAATAATATAAAATATTATAACCAATCCCTCACGCTTTAGCAATATTGGGAATAATCACAATGGTTTCACTAACACCGTATAGACAAGCCGAACCATGTCATATTTTCAACTAAAACAATGACACTTAAAGATCTAGCGTATAGATTTTTCCAAAGTCAAATGCATACAAATATATAAAATGTATGCATGTCCAAAAATGCATAAAACATGTAATTCATAATTAAATGTATGCATGGGCATTTTATAACATTGAGAAAAATTGTAAGGAACATGAACAATTAGAAGCACGTATCGCTCTGATACCATTTGTTGAGTGAGGAACGGATAAGCCGTGCGCAGCGAAACCCGCCCGAGATCAAATCTCGAGCGAATAAATTTTTTTTTTTTGGCAATTACAAAAACAGTGAATAAAATTTTTAATCACAAATTTAAAAATTCCAATGCACTAAAAATCATTACCAATTTTTTTATGCATTAAAATAATTACCATAAGCTCAATTAAAAATTCTACACACTTTAATACATTTATCAACTCTTGAAAAATTATTCTAATCTTCTAAAAAAAATTTCAACACTTAAAAATAATTTAAACATACTAAAATTAATTTTCCAACACTTGAAAAATTATTCAAGCATACAAAATAATTTTCCAACTCTTGAAAAATTAATCCAAGCATTCAAAAATTAACATATCAATTATATATTAATTTTCCAACACTTAAATGCTTCTAATTCCTCACATACATGCTTCCAATTAATCCACAAATCCACAATATTTTTTCTCAACAATAATGAACAATAAATTTACAAATTAAATTTTACCAACAATTGCTTTCAAGCCTTTCCAATTTGAGAAGGGTTGCATCCAAGTTTTTCTAATTTCTCCAAGCACTTTGAACTTCTTCAAACTCCACCAAATCAAGTTCATCAATGAACAAATCTTGGTGATCAAAAGATGGTTTGATCACTCAAGAATGACAACCAAATGTTTCCCCAAAATTCAACTCTTGAACCCTAGGAAAAAATAAATTTCAAGAGCATAGTTAACCCTTAACACTTAGGGATTAATTCAATGGATTTGATTATTTATTGGGTAATATTTTGGTGAGAGTTGTAGCTTGGATTTTGAAAGCAAAAGAAGAAAAATCAATTCATTCCTTTTTCATGTTCTTTCGGCAGCCAGAGAGAAAGAAAAGCTAAGTTCATTTTTCTCTTTTCCTTTTTTTTTTCGGCAGTAGAGAGAATGTCAAAGGAGAGGCAATTTCTTTCTTTTTAGTTTATTTTGTTTATCACGGCAGTGGTGGAGTGAGAAAAGCAAAAAAAAAAAAATTGTTTTTATTAATTAAAATAATCAAAAACAAAATCAAACCATTTACCTTTAATTAAACCATGGTTTAAGGAATCTTTTCCCTACACCACACATTTCAAAAAAAACAACTTAACCAAGGTAAATTAAATTTCACCAACTTTAATATAAAGCAAACTAAGTTACCTTTTAGTAATCATTTAGTTACTTTAACTAAACAATCCAATTTACTTTAATTAATTAATTGTATAAGCTAAGTAATTAATATTGTATATTAATTTAACAATTAAATTAATCACAAAATAATTACTAATTTAATGTAAAACAAATTTACATTTATTATACAATAAAATTATATCAACTCTTGATATAAAATTAATTAATTCAACTCATCTCATGAATTATCGGATTAAACAATTTAATCCTAAATACCAAAAAATACTTTGTCAATATTGACGAGAGGTCGCCCTAGTGCTCAATGAGTAAACTCAATAAAATGGAACTCTCTAGGCTCACGTTCGGTTGTTACGTATATATATACACACATATATCTCATATATTTGTATACATATTTCATGAAGGCCTGTCCACCTACAAATCATGACTAAACAACACGACACGTCGAACAATACAAGTCGAGGTTAAAACGCTAATGTATAATCCCTTCGTCATTAGCATTTCCAATTGAGTAAGGTTATAGTTATACTGTCAAAACCTTATCTACTCAATATATGAAACTTTTCATCCTTATATTCAATTAATAAATAATATAGCAAAACTCTTTTTGAATATTATTTATAATGTTAAAGAAATAATTTCTTCAACGAACTTTCGGCCAAAAGATTTCCGGAATATATTCTGAAAATTTCTGGAAACAAAATACAACCATATGGACTGACGAATCCTCATCTTAACACACACAGATCTTCGTAAGTATCGGTTTATACCTAACATTCATCTAGACGCCAGACCATGAAAGGTCTCTGACATGCATGGTATCAGGCACAGAGGATCACTCACAAGACCACCGTGGTGTCTCAAGTCAAAGGACCACAATAACTACTCAACTCGAAAAGATAACTATTGACAGTTTTATGGAATATCTATTAGTCATCTTTTATTAGTTAATTCAATATTCATTCAACTAATGAATATCTGCATTTTTATATGAACTTCCGTTAAGCTCACAGTCTGTTGAGACAAACCTATGTCAATTATATATATAGACAATGCACTAGTCTTACCAATATAATGACCGACCCATGTCAATATATCTAGACCAGGAATAATTTATATTCGAGAGAATGCGTGATATTTCTCAACACCATTTGCAACACTTGCAACTATATCACCATATGTAGTAACTCACGGGTCTTTACTAATTTCATATAAGGTTTCGAGTGTAACTCAAAATCTCTAACTCTTAGAGTAATCTAACTTTTAGATTTACAATATATAAATAAAAGTAAGAGTTATACCATATTAATAAATAAATAACCATGATAAAATAAATATTATATTGCATAAATATCAAATATTCATACAAAAAATGAATGGTGCTCGATCACCATTTCCAACACTCCCACTTGATCTAGTGCCATTCACGATGGTATCTAATACTCATGGACTCCACGTGTTTCTTAAACACCTTGGGAGTTAAGGCTTTAGTCAGTGGATCCGCTACATTTTCTTCAGTTCGTACTTTACAAACTATAATGGCATCGCCGTTGAGAGAAAACACAAACCCAGATGTAGACTTTCTATCATCTTGATCAGATTGAAAATCTGAATCCGTGTAACCTCTCAATTGTAAGTCATTTTCACCATAAATGAGAAACTTTTCCTTTGTACCCTTAAGGTATTTCAGGAGATGTTTCACAACCATCCAATGGTCCTGACTCGGATCAGACTGATAACGACTTGTAACACTTACAGCCATGCTGATATTAGGTCTAGTACATAACATGGCATACATTATGCTACAGTCAGCAGAAGCATAAGGTTGGCTAAGCATTTTAGCCCTTTCATCATATGCCTTAGGACACATTTTCTTAGACAGATGATTATCGTGTTTGAAAGTCACATTATCTGTCTTACAGTCAACAAAATTGTACCTTTCTAAGATCAAATCAATGTACTTGGACTGAGAGAGTCCTATCAACCTCCTCGCTCTATCTCTATAAAGGATTATACCTAGTATATAAGAGGCCTTTCCCATATCCTTCATGGAGAAATTCTTACTGAGATAGGCTTTGACAAATTGTAATATACCTACATCATTTCCGATAATAAGTATATCATCAACATAAAGCACTAAGAAGACTATCATGCTCCCACTAACCTTTTTATAGACACATGATTCCTCTTATTTTTTAATGAAACCAGACGATTCACATCGTCAAAATGAAGATTCCAACTACGGGAAGCTTGTTTAAGTCCATAAATAGACTTTTTAATCTTACATACCAGATTAGGATCTTTGACAAATGCGAATCCATCGGGTTGTTCCATATGGATATCTTCCTCAAGATTTCCATTCAGAAAAGCCGTTTTCACATCTATCTGCCAAATTTCATAATCATAGTGTGCGGCAATAACTAATAAAATCCTAATTGACTTAAGCAGGGCTACATGAGAAAAGGTTTCATCATAATCAATACTTGATTTCTGAGTATATCCTTTTGCTACCAGTCGGGCCTTAAAGGTTTCAACCTTTCCATCGGGCCCCCGCTTCCTCTTGTAAACCCATTTACAGCCGATAGGAAAAATTCCGTCGGGAAGTGGAACCAAGTCCCAGACTTGATTATCATGCATTGAGGCAACTAATGAATAAGTCTCTACGCACAATGTAGCCAATTTTACTCCATTACCCATGCGTAAGTCAACCTCCACATGACGGAGTCTCCTACTATTTCTCAGGCCCCTCACATTGTTACACAAGTGAGTCCCATAACCGGTGTCAAGCACCCAAGTAGAAGGTTCATAGTTCTTAGAATATAGTTCAATAATATACAACATACCTGAAGCATTGGGCTTCTTGGCCTCTTGGGCTTCCTATCTTCCTTGGCTTTCAAGGATCTGCAGTCTTTCTTCCAATGACCATTCTTTCCACAAAAGAAACATTTCCCTTTCCCTTTTTCTCCACCTTACCATTGGGCTTTAGGTGATCTGGAGCCTTGGCCTTGGCCTTACTTTTATTTGGGCCTTGTGGCTTCAGGTCCGTACCCGTAAGCATGACGGAGGTTTTAAACTCCGGTTTCAAGTCCTTCTCTGCTTGCTTTATCAGATTGTGCAATTCTACTAAAGTAGATTCTTTATCAGACAGATGAAACTGCATAATAAAGTTAGAAATTCTTTTGGTAAGGACTGAAGAATCAGATCGTCACCTATCTCATGATCCATGATGAACCCGAGGTTAGCCAATTTGTCAATGTGGCCAATCATCTTAAGCACATGTCCACTAACAGATCATTCCTTATACCTTGTTTGGAATAAGGCACATGACCCTTGGAATCTCAGGTATGAACGGAAGTTGCATATAACTCCTTCAAGTGAAAGATGATGGTTTGAACATCCATATATTCGTGACCTTTATGAAGTTCATCCGACATAGAGCCAAGCATTATGCAAACTGCTTGCTCATCATCATCGACATGTTTCTTCCAAGCATCAAATGTATCTTGGTCAGCATCTTCTGCGGGTTTAGAGGGAAATGGTCTTTCAAGAACATAGAAAATCTTTTCTTGTCGTAAGATAATTTTAAGGTTTCTAAACCAGTCATTGTAGTTGTCCCCTTTGAGCTTATGCTCATCAAGGATGGAACGAAATGATACTCTGTTTGCCATTTGAATGTTTGTGAAATATTTAAACCACTTGTTAAGAGAAAATGTTAAAATTAGGAATATGTTTTCATTAATGTTTCATAATAACATGGGCTTTTAATATTATGAAGTTGCTCACACTCAATTGTTTTAAAATTTTAAGCAAATCGCATCAACCCCAATATGATGGATTTCTTCTGGGCAAGGATCCCATTATCATCATTTCATAACTCCGACTAGGGCCGATCGTTATAAAATACGATAATGAGGTAGGTTCCCAACCAATTCATGATATAAATCACAATTCCTTGGTCATTGGGTTGGGCAATCAAACATGCCATAACTTATGCTAGTCCTTGTAGACACCCAATCTTTGCCACTAAGTTATAAGACCACGCCTAAGGGTCACTGCGTCTTATGACTCAGAAAAGTCAAACCATTGTCAATAGTATGATTTAGGGACAAATTGGTATTGGTCAGTCTGGTAAAGCCTAGTCCTGCCAATACGGTTTAAGCCATTTGGGTCTATACTTTACAATGGGAGGCAAATTTTAGACTTAAATTATTATTGAGGATTTTAGCAAGTTTAAGTGAATAACTGTCAAATAGATTCCTCCATTGAAAATTCCCCAGAGGGAGGGTGGAGCGAACTGTAGACACTGCATTTGCATATCATGCCAATGACGAGTCTCGTAAGGAGGCACTACCTTTTCATGTCATGGAAGTTGCAGGAAACGGACGTCGGAAGGGTAAAGTTGGAATCATTGTTGGATTAACTTGGTTGTCTAGCTTCGATTTGCTCGTTGGATCTCCGCTTATGCTCAGCCCAAGAACCCATAAGCCAACCCAAATACCCAAGCCCACCAAAAGAACCCAAATCCATACCCAAGCCACCACCTAGGAGGCCCACGACCTTGACACCATTTTTACCTTCCTTACACTATTCCATCATGACTTACCCTTCTACCTATTCACTTTAACCTTTGACCTTACCTTTTACCTTAATATTAATTTTCCAAAACCAACCATACTTACCCCACCCATTGAATAAAACATTTCTCCCTCCTAGGCACCTCACGTCCCCACTCAACAATACAACACCATAACTCTCCCCCCACCTCACGCCTTTGTCACCAACAAAATAAATTCAACAAATAAACTTAGCCACCTCATGTCCCACACACACTTTCATTAAATAAAACAAAGCTAACCAATTTGATTTCCCACGTCCCATTTTTAAAACAACAACCCCACACCAATACCTATCAATTTAATAAGCCTCCCTTTTCAAAAAGCAAAAAAACTAAAGTCTCTCTCCATTAAATAAATTGTCTCCCCAATAAATAACCCACCCTTCACCAAATAACCAACCATTAAAATTAATAAACACTCTCCATCTCAACCCTCAACCATTATAAATAAGAAGCAAATCACCCTTGCTCCAGGCGGACAGATCCACGTGAAACTTACTCCCTCTCTCTTCTCTCATCTCCATAAAATAACAACAAACCCACCACTCAAATACTGACCATACACCTCACGCTAAAAGCTCCCCACAAGCAACCAAAGTCACGCCCACAATTAGCCCTCCACAACAAACCAGAATGCCACGCATATAAAACCCTAATAAGAACTCACTCCCTGGCCCAGCACTCTCCTCCCACGTCAATACCCCACTCGGCACATCTTTCTCGGCTTCACAGAACACACAAACTATTGCCACAAAACATGCGCACGTGAAAGACTCTCCATGATCAACTCACACAGCCCTCTCCCTTCAAAACCTCTCTCCCTACTCAAACTGCCGCACTTCAACCGAATAAAATAACCTCACGTTCAGCCCTTCAACGCACAGCCCCCTCAACCTCATCAACACCTTCGAGCCCTCCTTCATTCAGCAGCTCTTTGTCCACTCACGACAACTTCATGCTAACCCTTCACTCACCCTTCACGTAAGCTGCATCATTCACTTCTCCTTCACTACAAACCCTAACTCAACACTTCTCACGTAAACTGCACAGCCATTCCCACTGCCTCATGCACAAACTGAAACCCAAAATGCCCACAAAATTACCCTTCACAGCCCCTTATCTCACCTCCTGGAACTAGTCCATACACTCACACTGAAACCTCTCACAGCTGCCCCTACACTCACGCTGGAACAAACCCTAATCACCTTCACAGATAGCCTCACGCCACTGCCCATCCATTCAGCCCTTCATCCACACGCCTAAGTCAGCTCCGTCACTACCTAATTCACCCCTATACAGTAGCCCATATCCACCACAAAACAGCCTCATACAGCAGCCCATAATTACTGGAAAACACCTCCAAAACAGCAGCCCAAATACCACGAAGCAGTAGTCGAAGCGCGACCAGAACAGTGGCCTGAAAGACAGCAACAAGGCGGCAGCAAAGCGGAGGGAAAACAACGAGCAAATCAGCAGGGCAACCAAGGAAAAGGGGAACCAGCAAACCAGAAAAGTTGCGGAGCATCAACCCTTCCGACGGACGTGGAACGTGTTTCCAAAAGACGACGCAAAAAAGGTTAGACCTGAGGGCACCTATTATTGATTTTTCTCACATGAAATAATGATTTAGAAAATTTATTTTGTGGTATTTTGGCATGAGTAAGTAGTATAACACGTTATTAAATGCATTTGCATGAAATAATGATTTAAGAAATGTATTTTTGTTTGATTAACATGAATGATTAGTTTAGCATGTCATTTAGAATTAGTTTACATAAAATAATGACGTAGAAATGCATGTAGTTTATTTTGCTATTTTAGCATGTCATTTAGAATTAGTTTACATGAAATAATGACGTAGAAATGCATGTAGTTTATTTGGCTATTTTAGCATGTCATTTAGAATTAGTTTACACGAAATAAATGTAATTTATGTTTCGGTCGCATGAATGTTATTAATTAGTACGTGATGTAATTTTGGGTGAATGGAACATGTGTTCCTTTTTTGTAGTATATTGGATGGAAACCCGGACATAAATTCCATAGCCGAATCCGAATGGACGGTAATATGGCTTGCACTCGGGATACAACGCCCCGTACCACTTAATAGGCTCACATGTTCCATTTCACTCAAATTTGTATTTGAAGCATGATTATGTTGTTGTAATGTTATTTTATTTTAAGCATGACTTAGTTTATCATTTTTGTGTTAAGAATTTAAGTTGTGGTGTGTTTAGAATAATTTCTACCAATACATGTCTTGTAGACTAGGTTAATATTGCACAAATCCAATTATTACAAATGACATAAGTAAGGGACCATTCCGAACCCAACGATTTGAGGTCTTCCCTTGCGAGGGGTGAGTGCGGCCTTAAATCATTTTCCCGGTTCACACCGGGTGGCGACTCCATTATTCTCCGGTTTAGTCCCCCGCGGGCTACTCCGTACTCCCAACTAGGCCCTGAGTCTAGAACAGCATGCGTCGTCCAGTTTCTTTTGTCTACACGAACTCTCATAAATACCCTTACCTCTTAGGCTCTTATTGCCTTGGTAACAGGAATAAACAATAGATCCTCCAAATTAGTCCAACACTTTAAATATGCTTTAAGGTAAGCTTTGAGTAAATGATTATCTAGATGTCTTCACAGCTTTTCCTTTTGGCTATAAAAAGGTAGTGAGTGAAGGAAGACACCAAATCATTATCTAACTCTAGTAATACCTTTGGTTAAATTAACTTTAGTTTGGAAAGTTTTATTAACCCTTGGTCCAAACCCACTTGTATCTTTTATAATGTCTTTTATTATAAACAAGTGATTTATATTTATTCGCCTTAAAGGTAATAAATCTCTAAGTTCATCACGGAATAATTACTTAGCTAAGGGATAAGCAATACACTCTATATTCTTAGAAAGTCTCTAGATGCTTGCACCCTAAAATAATCATGCCAATTCTAATCATACATAGAATCATCAAGCATATGAGTTTTAATATGTTGGAATTATTTTAGGTATTAAATAACTTTGATTAATATTTAATTATGATATTGCATTTTATTTATTCAAATAAATTTACTATTCATATTTTTCTGCAGACGTGTGAACCTTAAATGCATTTCAAAATTCAAATCTTAACCAAATCATGCAAAACTTATGCCTATTTACGTTCAGGGTGTTATCTTTCCAACGAGATTTTAAACACCCAATTTCGAGTTTAAACGAGTGAAAACTAATCAAAACAAAAACGGCATGCCGATACCACTGTTGGGAAGCGGCCGCGAGTGCGCAGCGGAAAATCAAAATTATTATGCCGCTTTTCCTTTTCCCAAGACCCATTTTATTTGATTATTCTACAAGCCTAGGCATGTTACTATATATTCTAAGCATAAAAACGCATAAAACATGCAAAGAACATAAACCTAAACATGCTAACTATCAAAAGAACTCTAATTAAAACAAAGAAAGAAAAAGAATTACTTGAACCGAAGACTCCTCCAGTCCTCCCTCCAATCTACAAGCTTTTATTCCACGTTCCAAAGATCCACCCAAGTGTGTGGCCTCCAAAGATGCACACACCAAAGCCAAAACTCAACGGCAAGACTACGCCTTGAGTGCACATGTGTTTTGCCCTTGGTGCTAGCCTTGGCAAATACCTCAAAACTTTTAACTCAAGGTTCCTCTAGTCAATTAGACTTAAGGATCCTCAAAATCAGTGGCTTACTCTTAAAATTTAGAGTTGCTCACTTATATAAACCCAATATATGAAGGTTTTGGTGCAAAAATTTGAGAATTCTTCTTTTGGGTTTATATAGTGCTCCTAAGACAACAAAATTAATTAAGAATCCGATGTGGGATAAAATCTAATTAATCTTAGCCATTGGATCATAATTAGTGGTTTAATGAATTATAAAACCATAATAAGAGTTTGGGCCGAATTGGAATTCAAAACAAATAACAAAAAAATAATTTACTATTCATGTTACTATTCATATGAATAATAATTTTTTTTTATATTCCAATTCCCAAAGTGCCCCTATCGTCATTCACCAATCCCTAACCCACTATGGAACCTCATTAATGATCTGTTCAATAATTAAACACATTGAACCATTTATGAAGAATTCCTACAGCAATCATATATGCTGTTATATTTGTAATGTGCACTGTTAAGCATTGATTTCGACTTTGTTGTGTATGACCTTTTAGGTTCCCCTCAAGTTGGACATGAAATGAATCGTGATAATTTAATCGAACACAAATTATCCTCCGATCAGATGGTCGTTCGATTTCAATGACCAAGGTTGACATCTAGCAACATGCCAAGGCCCCCCAAATGAGAAGGAAAGATATATATAACCCATTTTGTATGCGATTTACATATGATACGATCCCTCCCTCACTGTATCCCCACCTATTGACCTAGGGTACGGAAAATGTCTACCCATATGGTCAAAGTATGATGTTGATAGTGTCATGAATCGTGCTAACCCAAGAATCTCACATGATTCTTCCGATGTGGCCACAGTCTCAAGTACTGATCACACATATCAACCCGTGAACTGGAATACTACTCTTATAAGAAAATATTATCTGATAGAGTGGCGAATCTATGTTGTATCTTTACAAACTTAATGTGTTTAACAAATGACCCAATCATACCCTTATGACCGAATCTTTTGTACGGGGAAGGAGATGTCAAAGTTATTTGATCCACACATAAGATTGTAAGACCTCAAGTCTAAGGACTAGTCATATAATCGATACATGAAAGTTCTCACAGACACATGGGATAAACACTCCATATGAAAACTTTCGGCGGTCAGTTCGATGGACAAGAGTAACTCATGCATCCATGTGATACACCAAGCAGACGGATCTCCGCTAGTAGCCTATGAGATCGGCTACCCCACTTAAGGGCGGATCATATCATCATGCTAGTCTCTCCGCTTTGTGAACACCCAGATTATTCACAAAATTATGACTAGGAACATTTAAGAGTAATGATTCTCATAAGGCATGGAAGCCATCATCTTATTACTCCAATGTCTTTATTACAGTGTTGAAGATTCATATAAGTTATGTAAGACACGTATAAAAAAGATTGACATTTTATTAATTAATGAACATGTTACAAAAACATGTACATATAGCCCATCCACAAGTTGGGTATAAGGCATATCCCTAACAATCTCCCACTTGCACTATAGCCAACTAGTATGAATCTGGACACGATACTCTCAGGTGTGCCTAGCATGCTTTTGTTGAGTCAGCCCTTTAGTAAGAGAATCTGCAAGATTATCTTCTGTGGGTATTTTCTCTATAATAACTTCTTTTCTCTCAATAATCTCCCTGATGAGATGAAATCGCATTAGTACATGCTTGGATTTCTGGTGGGACTTGGTTCCTTTGATTGAGGAATGGCGTCCGTGTTGTCACAATACATCGTGACGCCATTCTTTATCGCGGGAAGCACTTCCAGCTCTGTGATGAACTTCTTTATCCAGACTTCTTCTTTAGCTGCCTCAGATGCTGGTAATATACTCGCTTCAGTGGTGGAGTCCGTTGTAGTTGACTGCTTTGAGCTTTTCTAACTTACAGCACCGCCATTTAAAGTAAACAGATATCATATTTGTGATCTATTGTCATCCCTATCGATTTGAAAGCTCGCATCACAGTAACCAATGACTTTCATCTTAGAACAATCTCCGTATGTCAAAAACACATCCTTAGTTCTTCTCAGATACTTGAGGATTGTTTTGACAGCTTCCCACTATTGCTCACCAGGATTTGCCTGATACCTGCTTATTATGCTAAGAGCATAAGAGACATCAGGTCTTGTACATAGCATGGCGTACATGATCGTTCCTATTGTTGAAGCATAAGGGATCCTACTCATATGCTCTTTATCTGAAGGAGTATATGGACATTACTCCTTAGATAATTTGATTCCATGACAAGTAGGTAAATTACCTCTTTTGGAATATTCCATTTTGAATCTTTTCATAACTTTATCTATGTACATAGATTGAGAAAGTCTTAACAACCTCTTAGATCTATTACGGTAGATCTTAATGCCGAGGATGTAGGCTGCTTCTCCCAAATCTTTCATGGAGAAATTCTGAGATAACCATTGCTTGGTGGCTTGCATCATGGTTATCTCAGAATTTCTGAGATAACCATTGTTTGGTGGCTTGCATCATGGTTTTGATCGAGATTGGACATCGATAATGCGGAATAGGCTAGTATTGCACTTGTGCGCGTTATGGAAGCTTAACGACATAGTTCTCATATATTTAAGTATTGGATACTTATGCAAGTGTGATAAGAGGTTCTGTTAGCCGTTGGATCGGGATGGATAGACCATTCGGAATCCCATTGGTAGTATGACTATGTGTCTATGTGAATCCGAATCAGGGTAGGTGTATTTGGTCTTAACCTGAGACTTGCATCGCTAATACTTGTGACAATCAGTATACTTTGGTTTTGGTCGTCCGAGGCTTTAACTGGTTCTGTGTACGCCTCTTCTGGGTATACTGAGAATCGTAGTGTGTTAGGTGTGATGTCAAGATGGAAGTATCACTTCATTCATATGGAGATGATGATCACGCAGGATACATAACCGGTACTCTTAAATGCTGCAGCTATCGGGATAATATGACAATGTCATGATTATCTGATTACAGATACTAGTTGCTAGTGATCTGATAAATGCTTCGTACGAGGCATACACAATTCCAGCCTCATGCCTAGAATGTGACATCCGAAACTGGATCATAATACACAATACTTAGTATACTACTCTTGATAAAGATCATGTATTCCTTAAAAGAATATTTCTAGAGAATTGGGTAGGCACGGTGTTTTGCTAAAAGCCAACCATGTCTTGTAAGTCGGTAAGAACGTGGTATCGGGTACGCACGTGTTCGGATAGTCCGACAACAAAATTTACTGCCAACATATCCAAGGATCTCTTGGGTCGCTTCCCAAAGATTCACCGATGACATTTGACTCGAACAAAATTAATCTAGGATTAATTATAAGAGAGAAAATTAATCTGGGATTAATTACGGCAATACATTAATCTGTGATTAATTATCAAAGAGAGCAATTAATCTGGAATTAATTGCGTCAACAATTAATCTGAGATTAATTCGACTAGAAGAGAGAACGCGATTAATTTGGAATTAATCGATAAAATAAATTTAATAGTTAAATTAGATTTTTCTATTTAATCTATTTATTTGGGCTAAAATAATATATTAGATATATTAATTGAAATTGGATTTCAATGCGGAATTAAAATTGGATTTTAATTCAAGCGAACGAATTATTTTGGAATTAATTTGTAAGCGACTTCCGTAATAATTTTGCTGGGTATTATTATTTAATTAAATTGGATTTGATTACGTCATGACGGAAAATTCGTTTAGTCAAATTAAACGAACATGTGCCCGAAGTGTGTTGATCAAGCTTACTTGAATTTTGAATTTAAAGTGGGGCCCACCAACTTACATCAAGTGTCTACTTGAGTGATGGAAGTGGTTGAGGGCATTTAATGTCTTTTTCCCTCCAAAACTTTTGCCTTTGCTTTTGGTAAAAGCATATACACACTTTTGTGAGTTGACTTGGTCAATTGGGTTTTAGAAACACAAAATAAAATTATCTATCTCCCTTTTCTTCTCCATGGCCGAACCTTCACCCTTTGGAATGTAAAATTTTCTTTCATTTTTTGTTCTTGCTAGCACATAAGGAGTCAACTAAAGGTGATATGGAAACTCACCCAAGTGTTGGAAACACTCTACAAAGACTTGGAGCTCCATTACATCCATGAAATTTTCGAAATCTCAACCGATCAAAGTAAGTTTTTCCGCAACTTGTCTTTGATTATTTCACAGAACAAATCATCTTAGTGATCTTGGAGCATGTGTAGGACATCAACACTAGGTGTTAAGACACCCCTACGGACTTAATAACTCGGATCTCAGACGTTGTTTTTTTTATCTCATCGCTTTTTTTAGATGTTTCTTCCAATTAAACTAGAGCACTGAATATTACAAAATTTTCAATTACAGCTCATGTCCGTATGTTACAATGTAAGTTGATAATACCTGTCAACTGAGCATATGAAGATCCATTTTAGTCAGTTTAATGGAGAATTCACAAATTAAATAATTCAAAATGAAATAAACAAACATTTAACTTGTTACGAAATAAGTTGAGATACGTCTCAGGAGAGGAAATTCTTTACACAGCTATCTCACACCAATTTCACCTAATTAATCAAGTTAAAAACACAAAAACACAAATTATTTTTTTAAAAATTTTTGTAAAATTTTTTAATTTTTTGAATTTTTTGAAAAATTTTAACTAAAAATCAAATAAAAACAACACAATAAAAACAAGATACTAGTCAACTATTCCCCTCCCCCAAACCTAAATGAGACATTGTCCCCAATGTCTAAAAAGTAAGAGAAGAGTTTAGAAAACAGTACATGGTTAGCTGAAATTCTACATCTAAAATGAAAATTAAGGGTTAAGATCCAGATTTATCCAACGCTTCTTACCACGATCATTATCGGACCAGATTATCTTGGATATGATAGGGTCAATTTGTGGTTCAAATGCTAAGATTTGGTCGATTAAATCTTGGGCAGTTCTGGTAGTGAAGAGGAGTTCTTTTACAGGTTTTGACACGAACCCATTTCTCCGGGCATCATCAAGAAACACATAAAGAAAATCATAAAATCCATCAGCATTAAACAGTCCAATCGATTTCTTGTGTATGTTCAAATTCGTCCAAGATAACACTGTAAAAATTTCCTCTATTGTGCCCAAGCCACATGGCAAAGCAATAAAAGCATCAGCACGGTTAATCATTTCCATTAGTCGTTCAGACATACCTAGCACGATCAGTTCCTCTCCGTTTGATGGTCCTATAAGATTCACCTCTGCCAAATGTTTTTGGATGATTCCCAGAACTTGACTACCTCCTTCCTGTACAGCCCTTGAAATGATCCCCATTAGTCCAAGATTGCCACCGCCATATACTAAGTGCATATTCCTTTCAGCTATGACTCTACCCAATTCATGTGCTGCCGCTACAAACTCTGGTTTAGAACCAACACTAGTACCGCAAAACACACAGATGTTGACAACTCGTCTTCTTGAAGTGGCTTCCATTTTTTATGTTTCTTTCTCAAATCTGGATGCCTTCAAGAGTGCAATGATGAGTTGAATTTATAACACCTGAAAAAGGGTGAGTAATAATAGCACTAGTTCGTGCGAAATGACAATTATTAGTTAAACAGTGAAATATATCGTGAAAGTCAAAAAGTCTGGATCCTGTCGGAGAAAATAAAAGAAAATAACAAAACTAATCACAATTATTAGTTAAAGACAAAAAGAAAATAATATTTACAAGAAGTAACTGCTTGAATGACGTTTATGCGTCTGGGACAAGCTTCCCATCCAATTTTCTTATAAATTGGCAAACATGGTCTTTTAAAGTCAGATTCCCGAGACTAAAATGTTGTTGTTCTTTTCGAAATTGTGTATATAACATGTGAATTGCATGATGCACATATCCACTGGAATGCGTCTCAAGAGTCTTAGATATGTCATCCAAAGTCTCCTTACTCAAACCATCCCTAATGAATTTGATTTTAACTTCACGGTTATCAAACACCATTCCTAAAGAACGACAACGAGTATTACATGTCATACGAGCAGATTTATAGCAAACACATATTCTTTTAGCTCTTCTCTTTTAACATAGGTGTTTTTTCCTAAACCAGATAGATATGAAACAAAAGAGTCAGAGGACTCACCTGCCAATCTGACCTGTGCTTCAATAATCCAACGAATGTCATTAGGAATACCTTTGATCATCAATAATCTCATCCGTTCCAAGTGAGCTTTGTAGACTTTCATCAGAGAGTTTTGAGGGAGAGAAGGAAATTGCTTGTGAAGATTTGCGAGAATTTCTTCCATCCTGAAATGACTTTACCTGCAAAAATTAAACACATAAAAATAAAACACACCAAATCTGAATATATACACAAATTGCATGGGTTGCCTCCCTGCTAACGCTAAGTTTAAATTCGTCAGCTAGACATGACTGTCTGAACGTTAGGCTGGATCTGAAAGTGTGACACTTTCTTTTTGTCGCTCAAATGATTCTCCCCAGTAGTGCTTGACACGCTGACTGTTAACTTTGAATGTTTCATTTTTGTTGGGATCAAGTAACTCAACAGCTCCATATGGTAAAACCTAAGTAATCACAAATGGACCTGACCACCTTGATTTCAGCTTTTCAGGGAAAAATTTCAACCTTGAATTATATAACAACACATGTTGCCTTGGTTCCAGTTGTATGCGCACTATTTTTCGATCATGCCATTTCTTGGTCTTTTCTTTGTATAATTTGGCATTCTCATAAGCATGTAGGTGAAATTCCTCCAATTCGTTGAGTTGGTGGAACTGTTTCTCTTCTGTTGCTTGTAGTGCAAGAATAGGCTTTTTCAGTGCGCAATATACTTTATCTTCAGGCTCCATAGACAGTTGACATGCTTTAAGTTTGTCAGTAGAACTTTGCATTACATTGGAGTTCTTGATGGTACTATGTATCACATCAAGTCTAAAACATTCCTCCTTCTTTTCGTCATCCGGGAAATTCATGGCTTTGAAAACATTGAATGTTACTTCTTGGTCATGTACCCTCATGGTTAGTTCTCATTTTTGTACGTCAATAATGGTTCGACCTGTTGCCAAGAATGGTCTCCCAAGGATGATCGGCATGTCTTCGTCTTCCTCCATATCAATGACAATAAAATCTGCTAGAAAAATAAATTTGTCAACCTTGAACAGCACATCCTCAACTACACCTCTCGGAAATACGAGCGATTGACACGCTTGAAAAATGGTCTTTTACTCCCAAGTATAAGAGTGTCGAAGTGATAAATAACTCGGTGAGTCCAGATCGATCTACAGAGAAGAGATTTAGCAAAATAGAATAATGAACAGTGCATGAATGAAAAGTTTGCTTTGTTGAAGTAGTTTGAGGATTTTAGGTTGGAATACAATAATAGAAGGAAATGCTGGAGTTATGGGATCCACTTTTAGTCTTTTAAATATTTACAAATCTCGCTTTATCATAATTTATAAATTGTCATTTTTACCCACTTAATTTATTACAGGAATTAATTATGCCAAAAACATAAAACCAGCCATAAAGGTGGTGATATTGTTTGTCTATAACAAGTCCTACCAAGGTACTTAATTATGCCAAAATTGTATAAAACCAGCCATATAGGTGGTGGAAAGATAAAACCAGCCATAAAGGCGGTAGACAGATAAAACCAGCCATAAAGGCGGTATAAAGATAAAACCAGCCATAAAGGCGGTATAAAGATAAAACCAGCCATATAGGCGGTAGACAGATAAAACCAGCAATAAAAGCGGTATAAAGATAAAACCAGCAATAAAGGCGGTATAAAGATTGTCAATAATTAATCTAGATTTAAATCAAGTTTTAATCATTAGATTTCAATTTATTTATTATAATAAAAACGAGTTTAATCTATGTTCTCATTATAAAAGCTTCACCCTTACTCCAGCAGAAAAGAAATTAGCTACTCATTTTGTAATAAAACATATTTGTACTTTTATTATTGAAAGAAAAAGACATTACAAAAAGCTTTAAGTAAATAAACAAACACGACACTCTCTCTCCAAGAATTACAGAGGAATCAGGAAAGAAAGTATGAAAATTTCTAATGCCGGACGCTCCTATTTATAGGCAACTTCGCCACCCAAACCAGCGAATGCATGTTGTGGACACGTGTCAGAGAATGGTGAAGCCATGTTGGGGACACTTGTCCGAGAATGGCGAAGCCACGTTGCAGGACACGTGTCGCGACGTAAAGGTTCCACGTGTCACGATGTGCTTGTAGAATTGACGATGTGCTTGCAGAATTTACGACGTGCTTGCAGAATTTACGACGTGCTTGCAGAATTTATGACATGCTTGCAGAATTTACGACGTGCTTGCAGAATTTACGATGTGCTTGCAGAATTATTTTTTCATTCCTGACAAAAACATAAAATAACACAGTAAAAGCACTCAAAGCATAACTTTAAAATATTATTTCACAAATGTATCAATTTAAGGGGATTAGTGATACTATAAGTGTAAAATGATTAACTTATCGTCTAATAAATATGCACTTTTTAGTATTCATCACACCCTCAACCATCTTATTACTAGTCCCTAGTAATCTAAAAGAAAAATTCTTATCTAAGTCAATAATTATTTTCTTTCTTTCTAAATGATCAAATAAATGACTTCTCCTATACTTTTTTACCATTCTTCCATAAACTCATAAAACAAGGTATTAATCAATATATTGTGCCCATAATATCACAGGTATTTATTGAAAAGAGAGTAATATTTTTGTCATAAAATTATATTAGAGTTTACACATTTTTTGGCAGTGAAAGTTTATTTATAAACATATCTTCAATCCATGTATCGAACTTTAGGCCAGTGACTCCCAAACCAGTTGGTTTTAGGGCACTAGGTGTTAAGACACCCCTACGGGCTTAATTGCTCGGATCTCAGATAAACAGTGTCTAAAATATATCTTCAATCCATATATCGAACTTTGGGCCAGTGACTCCCAAACCAGTTGGTTTTAGGGCACTAGGTGTTAAGACACCCCTATAGGCTTAATTGCTCGGATCTCAGATAAACAATGTCTGATTCCTTAAGTTTTCTTTTTAACCATTGTAACGAGCTTTGGGCCAGTAATTCCCAGACTAGTTGGCCTTAGGGTACTAAGTGTTAAAACACCCATTCAGGCTTAATTCCTCGGGTTAGAAAGGCTACGAAATGAACTTTATTCAAACTTCTTTTTTTTTTCTTTTTTTCTCTTTTTTTTTTTGCATAATAAAAAATTTCACTGTTTTTAGGTGTTATCTCCAACAAATTAGAGAACTGAATATTACAGAATTTTCACTTACCACCCATGGTCATATGTTACCATATTGTTGATAATATCTGCCAGACGAGCATATAAAGATCAAATTTAATCAATATTATGGAGAATTCATAAATTTAAATGATTCAAAAAGAAAGGAACGATAAATAACTTGTTACGAATTATATTGAGATGGGTCTCATGAGTGAAAACTCCTTACACAGCCACCTCAGAACAACAATTCCACTTGGTTTAGAAAACAAATTTGTTGTTAGTTTGTGTGTATATATATATGGATATATATTTTTACACACAAAATAACAACACAGTAAAAACTAACATAAATGAAACGGACATAAACATGAAAATTATTTATTTCCTAAACTATCCTCTCCCCCCAACCAAAACGAGACATTGTCCCCAATGTTTAAAGAAATAAAGAAAAAGTTTAGAAGATATCACCTGGTTATTGTGAAATTGACAGTCATAACTAAAGATTACAGATTAAGGTCCAGGTTTACTTTGCGCTTTTTGCCATGATCGTTACCAGACCAGTTCAACTTGGAAAGAATATGGTCGATTTTTGGTCCATAAGCTAAGAGTTGGTCAATTAAATCATCAGCTGTTCGTGCAGTTAGGAAGATATCTCTTACCGGTTTTGAAATAAACCTATTCCTTTTGGCATCTTCACGAAATACAAAAAGAAAATTGAAAAATCCATTAAGATTAAACAGCCCAATAGGTTTTTGGTGAATATTCAAGTTTGCCCATGACGCAACAGTGAATATTTCTTCCAACGTTCCGAGCCCACTTGGTAAAACAATGAAAGCATCAACATGATTGATCATTTCAGTGAGTCTTTCAGACATACATGAGACAATACATTCTTCTCTATTTGATTTTCCAATGATGTGGCTTTCTGTTAAAGGTTTTGGGATGATCTCCAAAACTTGACTTCCACATTCTTGTACAGCTTTTGAAATACACCCCATCAATCCAAGATTGCCACTGCCATATACTAAGTGCATATTTATGTTCGCCATAACGCTACCCAATTCTCTGCTCCCTCAACAAATTTTGGTCTAGTTCCGAAGCTAGTTCCACAAAATACACAGATATTAGTGAATCATCGTTTTGAAGTTGTCTCCATTTGTGCTACATCTCTTAGCTAGATGTGTTGAGTAAATGGAGATGACGAGCTGAATTTATAGATCCTGAAAAGGGTGAGTGAGAAATGCACTAATATCTGCAAAATGAAAACTATCAGAAAACTAGATCGTGAACAAAAAAGTTAGATATTGTCGGCAAAAAGTAAAGGAAAACAGTAATTTAAAGTAAAGAAAATCAATGCAATAATATGTACTAGTAGTTATGATTGTGGCTCACATCTTCCTCTGGTTTTACATCCAGTAACGGCTTGAACGCCCTCTATGGGTCGGGGATAGTCTTCCCATCCAATTTTCGTATAAATTGGCAAACATGGTCTTTTAAAGTTAAATTCTCGAGACTGTATGGTTGTCTTTCTTTATGAAATTGTGTGCGTAATCTGAGAATTTCACGATGAACATATCCACTAGGATGCGTCTCAAGAGTCAATGATATATCATTTAATGGCTCCTTACTCAGTCTATCCCTAATGAATTGTATTTTATCCTCACGATTATCGGACATCATTCCTAAATAACGACAACGAGTGTTGCACGTACAACGTGCACACTTATAACAAACACCCATTTGTTTAGCTCTTCATTTTTTAGAATATGTGTTTTTCCCTGAACCAATCATGTAAGGAATGAAGGAGTCAGGTGACTCACCTGCCAAACGAATCCTTGCTTCGATTACCCAACAAATATCACTAGGAATACCATGAATCATAAGAATTCTCATTCTTTCTGTGCGGTCTTTGTAAATTTTAATCAGAGCATTTCGAGGAAGTGCAGGAAAATATTTATGGAGGGTTGCCAGAGTTTCTTCCATGCTTGGTGTAGGGTATCGATATTTTTAGGAAACTGAAATAACTGACTTGAGTCACGGAGTACCGTTATCCGCTGCTTTACCGAGGTGTGAGATAAAATAAAAGAACAAGAACACTGCAAAACTAAGAAAAATGGAAATTACAGAAATATTAAACAAAACATGAAAGAAACTACATCAATCAAGGTATACTGGGTCTGACAGGAAAAAAATCTTGAAATTTTGAGTACTCCAAAAAGGGTTTCAGACGTTGTCCATTTACTTTAAATACATCACCGTCCCTAGGATTCTCAATGTTAATAGCCCCGTATGGGTAAACGTGTTTCACAATAAATGGGCCACTCCATTTGGATTTTAACTTTCCAGGAAATAAATGAAGACGGGAATTATAAAGCAAAACTTTTGACCAACTTCAAATATTTTTCGTGAAATTCGACTATAATGAAAGGCTTTAGTTTTAGCTTTAAGAATTTTTTTATTCTCATATGAATCATTCCTTAACTCTTCAAGTTCATTTAGTTGCAATTTACGTTCATGATCAGCATTTTGAAGGTTTGAATTAAATGTTTTAATTGCCCAAAAAGCTTTATGCTCAAGTTCTACAGGCAAATGACAAGGTTTTCCATAAACTAGACGATAGGGGAACATTCCCAAAGATGTTTTGAAAGCTGTTCGATAAACCCAAAGTGCATCAATTAGTCGGAGAGACCAATCTTTGCGATTTGGGTTAACAGTTTTTTCTAAAATTTGTTTAATTTCCCTATTGGCTAATTCTACTTGTCCGTTTGTCTGAGGGTGATAAGAGGTGGAAACTTTGTGTGTGACTCCATACTTTTTCATTAGGGACTCAAAGGGTCTATTACAAAAGTGTTTACCTCCATCACTTATGATGGCCCGAGGAATTCCAAATCGACTCAACATGTTTTCTTTTAAAAATTGATCACAGTTGTGTGATCATTATTCCGACAAGGAATTACCTCGACCCATTTTGAAACATAATCGACTGTAACTAAAATATTTAAAAATCCAAAGGATGGTGGAAATGTGCCCATGAAATCTATCCCCCAACAATCAAAGATTTCGATGACAAAGGTTGGGATTTAAAGGCATCGTGTTTCTTTTTGAAATAGATCCCAACTTTTGACAATTTTGCAAGTTTTGCAGAAAGTGCATGTATCTTTAAAAATGTTGGGCCAATAAAATCCACACTGTAATATTTTTGCAGCGGTTTTCTTAGATGAGAAATGACCTCCACATGCTTCTGAATGACAGAATTGAATAACACCACTTATCTCACTGTCAGGTATGCATCGTCTGAAAATCTGATCAGGGCAGCATTTAAACAGATAAGGATCATCCCAGTAGAATCTTTTGACCTCGGTCAAAAATTTCCTCTTATCTTGTTGGCTCCAGTCTGAAGGTATCTTTCCTGTTGCAAGGAAATTGACAATATTAGCATACCAAGGCATTACATTTACCGAAAATAAAAATTCATCGGGGAAAGAATCATTGATAGAGAGGTATCAATTAGTGACTCATTTGTGAGTCTCGATAAGTGATCTGCAACCACGTTCTCTGCCCCTTTTTTGTCTTTAATTGTGAGATTGAATTCTTGAAGCAACAAAATCCACCGTATTAATCTTGCTTGACATCCTGTTTAGACATCAAATATCTAACAGCAATGATGATAGTAAACAACAGTTGAAGAACCGATTAAATATGATCGAAATTTATCCAATGCAAATATTACAGCAAGTAGTTCTTTTTTTGTGGTAGTGTAATTCATTTGTGCACTGTTTAATGTTCTACTAGCGTAATATATCACATGCAGCTTACCTTCCTTTCTCTGTCCTAGAACTGCACCAACTGCATAATCACTAGCATCACACATTAGCTCAAAGGGCAAGGACCAATCAGAAGATTGCATAATAGGAGCAGAAGTTAAAAGACTGATAATTTTTTGGAATGATTTTTGACATTCTTCTGTCCATTCAAATGTTGCATCTTTTAATAGGAGGTTACATAAGGGTCTGGATATGGTACTAAAGTCTTTAATGAACCTCCTATAAAATCATGCATGTCCTAAAAAGAACGAATGTCCCTAACTGTTTTTTGTGATGGTAATTTAGAAATGACCTCTATTTTTGCTTTGTCAACCTCAATACCTTTAGAGACACGACGTGTCCTAAAACAATTCCTGAATCAGTCATGAAATGGTATTTTTCCCAATTTAACACAAGTCTTTTCTTCACATCTTTTCAAAATATTTTCCAGATTAGTCAAACAATTATCAAATAAATTCCAAAGACAGTTATATCATCCATAAAGACCTCTAAACAATGTTCAACCATGTCACTAAATATGCTCAACATGCATCGTTGGAATGTTGCAGGTGCATTAAGGGCATTTTCCTAAATGAAAATGTTCCAAGGGAGCATGTAAATTTGGTATTTTCATGGTCTTCTAAAGCAATGGCAATCTGATAATAACCCGAGTAACCATCAAGAAAACAATAATAAGGGTGTCTATTGGTCAAGAAATGGCAAAGGGAAATGATCTTTTCTAGTTGCGTCATTCAATTTTCTATAATCAATGCACATACGCCAACTAGATGAAATACGAGTTGGGATTAATTCCCCTTTATCATTTTTTACAACAGTGATTCCAGACTTTTTAGGTACAACCTGTGTAGGACTTACCCACTTACTATCAGAAATATGATAGATAATACATGCATCAAGAAGTTTAAGGACCTCTATTTTTACTATTTCTTTCATGTGAGGGTTTAATCTTCTTTGGGGTTGACGATATGTCCTAGCATTATCTTCTAGATGTATTCGGTGTGTGCAGATTAATGGATTAATACCTTTTATGTCTTTTAAAGTCCATCCAATTGCCAGTTTATGTTCTTTTAACACATTTAAAAGTTTACCTTCTTGATCGCTTGTGAGAGAAGAAGAAATTACCACAGGGTAAGTTTGATTATCTTCTAGAAATGCATATTTCAGTCCTTCTGGCAAAGCTTTTAACTCCAAATTAGGTGCTTCTTCATGTTATTCTTCTTCCAATGTTCCCAGTTCTTCCAAATTTTTAATCTTTCCATTGTCTTCCAATACCTCAATATAGTCAAGTAGAAAATCATTAGTAATATCTGAATCTATTTGCACACTTGACTCAACATAATTAGCAGTAAAAAAATTCCATGGGATCAGATAAACTCCCCTGAATATGCTCATCCACAATAGGTTTAATTGATTCTACGCTTTCGTTTTCATTATCTTCATCATATGGCTGTTTGCACATGTTAAAAATATTTAACTCTAATTTCATGTTGCCAAAAGAAAGATTAATGATTCCATTCCTGCAATTTATTAAAGCGTTAGCTGTCGCTAAAAATGGCCGACCAAGTATTACAGAGATTGGCTTAAAACTGCCTGCCACATGTTGTGTTTCTAAAACAATAAAATCCAACATGATACGAATTTATTGATTTTCAATAACACATCTTCCACAATTCCTTTGGTACCTTAACTGATCTATCGGCAAATAAAAGGGTAGTTGAGGTTGGTTTCATCTCACCGATATTAAGTTGTTGGTAAACCAAAAATGGCAGTAAATTTACACTAGCTCCAAGATCAAGCAAAGCATGTTCAATGTTTTGATTTCCAATAATACAAGAAATAGTTGGACAACCAGGGTCTTTGTATTTTAATGCATTATTGGTTGAGAGAATGGAACTTACATGTTCAGCTAGAAAAGTTTTCTTTCTTACCTGGTTTTTTCTTTTAACGGTGCACAGATCTTTCAGAAATTTGGCATATGATGGTATCTGTTGAATGACATCTAACAAAGGATATTGACCTTTACCTGTTTGAATATTTCATAAATCTCTGGGGAATGGTTCAATTTCTTTGTTTTTAATGCCTGAGGAAATGGAAGTGCATGAGAAAAACTGTTATTATCAACGAGGGTAATGGCTCATCAACCCCTTCTTTACCCTCTGATTCTGATTGTTTCTCAATTTCACGAGGTTCAAGAATAGGTCTGTGGATGGTCTTACCACTACGAAGAGTAATAATAGATTTGACTTGGTCTAAGTGTTAACTTCCAGAACTACTCTCGTGAGGGTTTTGATGACTCTTGGGATTTAACTGAGGTTGTGCAGGAACTTACCTTTTTCTTTAATAGCCAAAACAGATGTGATTTTATCAAAAGTTTCCTTCAAATCATTCATCATTTGTGCATTTTGGTTATTGATGGTTTCTTGTTTTTCCATGAATGCACTCAAGTTATCTTCAATGGTTTTCTTAGGTGGTGGGACATATGGTGCATAATTCTGGGAATTTCAGAAATTATGGTGAAACTGGGGAGGTTAGTGTGAAGGTTGTGCTTGGTTATCATTCCTCCAATTGAAGTTTGGATGGTTTCTCCAACCAGAATTATAGGTCTGTGAGTATGGGTTTGGATTTGGTCTATTGAATGTGTTAATGGAACTGACCTGGTCATGGAGACAATCTTTCAGAGCTGGTAAGGACGGGCAAACTTCTGTGACATGTTCATTTGAACTACATATTTGACATATGATTTCCTGAACTGACTTGACATGATCATTTTTCCCTGTTTCTAAAGCCTCAATTTTTTTAGACAAAAATGCATACTTGGAAGCAAATTCATGGTCTTCCCTAAGGTTAAACATACCTATACCAGATGGTTGTGGTTTAACAGATGACTCATATGTACCAATTGTATCCAATTGTTGTGTATTCTCTGCTATATGCTCTAGGTAATCTAGTGTATCTTCGAGATCTTTGTCCCTAAACTCACCATTACACATCATCTCCACTACTTGTCTACCTTGGGTTGTTAAACCCTCGTAGAATTGGGCAACTGACCTCCATGTTTCAAACCCGTGATGTGGACAAATATTTAACATCTCTTTATACCTTTCCCAACATTGGTAAAGTGTTTCCCCCGACTCTTGTGTGAATATTGTGATTCTTCTCTTAAAGGAATTTGTCATATGAGGGGGAAAGAATGTTTTAAGAAACTGCTCTTGTAAATCATCCCATATTCTAATAGATCCTGACCTAAGGTTTTTTAGCCAAATTTTAGCTTTATCCTTTAAAGAAAAGGGAAAAAACTTTAACCGAATTATATTCATGCTATAATTTTGGTATGTGCAAGTGTTACATAATTCTTCGAACTCTCTTAGGTGCTGATAAGGGTTTTCTAATTCTAGACCGTGGAATGTGGGTAAAAGATTGATGACACTTGATTTAAAATTGAAACGTGCTACTTCTGGAGGAAAAACAATGCAAGATGGTGATCCTGAATTAGTGGGATTCATGAATTGTCTGAGTGTCCTAGGGTGATTAGGATCTCCATGCTGAGACTCGTTTTCTTCATGATTAACTGGGTTTTCAACTTGGGCATGTGGATTCTCAATTTGGTTTTCAGCCATTCTGACTAACAATGAAGGTGATGAGGACTCTCTTTTTAATCTGCCACTAGATGTTCGAGACAAGTGTTTCATGCAACTTAAAAAAAATATATGTAAAAATATGAAATTGCAAATACAAAACTTAAAAATGAAATTAAACTAAAAAAATGAAAAGAACAAATAAAGAAAATACAGATGCAGTGATTTAGATTTAAAAACGTCCTCTAACCCTTGTTAATTCCGATCTCAATTGAATCTCTCGCTCATTTTTCTCAATGTCTTGAATTATGTTTTCGTGAAGCTTTATGAGAGCATATTTACGTGGGGATGGTTCAAAAAATTCTTTTATGAACAACAAACACCTTTTAAGTTGTTTTTTCTGTTTCCTGTAACCAAGAAAAATTAAGAACAATGTCTCTCTATATGTGGGATTTCTGGGTTCAGGGTTCATCAAGGATTAATCAGGACAGTTGGTTCTACAAAAAAAAAAAAAGAGGAAGATAAGATGCGGAATTTAAATAAAAACAAAATACGAAATAAAAATAAAGAAAAGAAAAGTAGAGAAAGAAGTAATTAATTCTATCTACTAAATAATACTTCCCCGGCAACGGCGCCAAAAACTTGACATGCTCGAAAAGTGGTCTTTTACTCCCAAGTATAAGAGTGTGGAAGTGATAAAGAACCCGGTGAGTCCGGGGTCGATACACATAGATGAGATTTAGCAAAATAGAATAATGAATAGTGCGGGAATGAAAAGTTTGCTTTGTTGAAGTAGTTGGAGGATTTTAGGTTGGAATACAATAATAGAAGGAAATGCTGGAGTTATGGGATCCAGTTTTAGTCTTTTAAACATTTAGAAATCTCACTTTATCATAATTTATAAATTGTCATTTTTACCCACTTAATTTATTACAGGAATTAATTATGCAAAAAAACATAAAACCACATAAAGGCGGTAGTGATGGTGTGATACCGTTTGTCTATAACAAGTCCTACCAAGGTACTTAATTATGCCAAAATCGTATATAAAACCAGCCATATAGGTGGTGGAAAGATAAAACAGCCATAAAGGCGGTGGACAGATAAAACAGCCATAAAGGCGGTATAAGATAAAACCAGCCATAAAGGCGGTATAAAGATAAAACCAGCCATAAAGGCGGTATAAAGATTAAAACCAGCCATAAAGGCGGTATAAAGATTTTCAATAATTAATCTAGATTTAAATCAAGTTTTAATCATTAGATTTCAATTTATTTATTATAATAAAAGCGAGTTTAATCTATGTTCTCATTAAAAAACTTCACCCTTACTCCAGCAGAAAAGAAATTAGCTACTCATTTTGTAATAAAACATATTCGTACTTTTATTTTGAAAGAAAAAAACATTACAAAAAGCTTTAAGTAAATAAACAAACAAGACACACTATCTCCAAGAACTTACAGAGGAATCAGGAAAGAAGTATGAAAATTTCTAATGCCGGACGCTCCTATTTATAGGCAACTTCGCCACCCAAACCGACGAATGCATGTTGTGGACACGTGTCAGAGAATGGTGAAGCCACGTTGGGGACACGTGTTAGAGAATGGTGAAGCCACATTGTAGGACACGTGTCGCGACGCAAAGGTTCCACGTGTCACGACGTGCTTGCAGAATTTATGACGTGCTTGCAGAATTTATGACGTGCTTGTAGAATTTACGACATGCTTGCAGAATTTACGACGTCCTTGCAGATTTATTTTTTTTCATATCTGATTTGTCCTGTCAAGCTTCCTAGTAGTATTTTTCCTGACAAAAACATAAAATAATACAGTAAAAGCACTCAAAACATAACTTTAAAATATTATTTCACAAATGTGTCAATTTAGGAGATTAGTGAAACTATAAGTGTAAAATGATTAACTTATCGTCTAATAAATATGCACTTTTTAGTATTCATCAGCGTTCTATCAGCAAGTTGTAGAGAGACTGAGGTGGGCATTGTTTCTCCAATCTGCAATTTCCTGAAAATAGAAAAAGGCATCAAGTTAACACTTGTCCCTAGATCACACAAAGCCATACCGAAGTTATGTTCTCCTATGATGCAAGGAATGGTGAAACTGCCAGGATCTTTCAACTTTGGGGGAAGCTTCCTCTAGATGATAGAGCTGCATTCTTTTGTCAATGCTACTGTCTCGTAATCTCCCAATCTTCGCTTTCGTGAAAAAATGTCTTTCATGAATTTGACATAGCTAGGCATTTGTTCCAAACCTTCTACAAATGGAATGTTGATATGTATCTTTTTGAAAACCTCCAAGAATCGAGCAAACTGCTTGTCCAGTTTTTTTTTCTGGAGACGCTGTGGAAAATGTAGAGGTAGAGTGATTCTTTCTTGATCTTTTTCCTTTGCTTCTTTTTCCTCCATCTGTGGAACTGCTTCGCAGCATTCTTTTGGAACTTCTTCAATGGATGCCTTGATTCCAACATCTTTGTTGATTTCTATACCGCTTTTTAAAATGATGGCATGACATTGCTCTTTCCCTATGTTCCTTGGATCTGTGTTGCTGGGAAGGTTTCCTGGCGGTCTGTAACTCTGAGCATTGGCCAGTTGTCCAATTTGGTTTTCTAGTGCCTTTATAGAAGCAGTTAAACTTTGATTCAATGCTGATTGGGCTTGAAACATAGTTTCATTTGATGCTGCTTGATTTTGAATTAATGTTGCTTGATTTTGAAACATAGCATCGTATTTTTTTTAACTGGGCCAGCACTTCCGCTATTCCTGGTTCTTTTTCATGCTCATGGCTTTGCTGTTGGAATCCTGGTGGTGGGTTGTTCATTTGTCTTGAATTGTTACTCCATGCGAAATTGGGATGATTCCTCCACCATGGGTTGTAGGTATTGGAATATGGATTGTTCCCCTGTCTATTGAAATTGTTGACATAATTCACTGTTTCTTTATGTTGGTTTATCTCTGGTGCTCCTCCATATGGTGAACTTGTGGATCCAATATTGCCTTGCATGATAAGAGTTTCCATGAATTTGCATATCTGATCTAGCTTGGCATTCACTGCTGTGTTGGCTCCAACTTCATAAATTCCAGTAATTCTTTGGATCATGCTCCTTTCTGTTGGCCACAAGGAATTGTTGTTGGCCATTTCTTCAATTAAGTCTCAGGATTGATCTTCTCATTTTGCCATTAAAGCTCCTCCAACCGCATCATCAATTGTGGTTCTCATTATTCCATAAAGTCCATTATAGAAGGTTTGCACTTGTAGCCACTTTGCAATCTCATGATGAGGACATTTTCTGAGTAAATCTTTAAACCTTTCACAAGCTGCACAGAGGGATTCTGAGTCATGTTGCACAAAAGATGTGAAGTCATTCCTCAACTTTGCAGTTCTGGCTGGTGGAAAGTACTTTGCAAGGAATTTAGTGGATAGAGTGTTCCAAGTTGTGATGGAACCTACTGGTAGTGAATGTAGCAAAGCCTTAGCTATGTCTTTCAAGGAATATGGAAAAACACGTAGTCTCATTGCTTTCTAGCTGCTCGGCTGTAATTGAAAGTGCCGCAAACTTCCAGGAAGTTGCTGATGTGGGTATTAGGATCTTCAGTTACATTCCCCCCAAACTAAACTGACTGTTGTATCATCTGGATGCATGTTTTGATGTCACACGCATTTACTGGTAAGGGAGGAAGTTCAATACAGGAAATGAAGCCGACAACCACCGAAATAGTTCTGTCTCGAATGGGAATTTGTGGTGCAACTTCCAAAAGTTCAGGTTCCATGTTGATTAGTGCTTCTTGGCCTTTTCGTCTTCCCTTCTCAATTGTCTGATGGTTCTTTCAATTTCTGGGTCAAGCGGTCGGATTTCAAAGCTTCTGGTTCGTCTCATGTAGTGAGTGAGAACCTGAAACACAAGAAAACATAAGTAATAAATAAAGAGAAATTAGACACAAGTAACATATTTAACCCTAAAACTAATAGTAAAAGATAAATAAGTCCCCGGCAACGGCGCCAAAAACTTGACTGGTGCGTAATCACACATGTATAACGCAAGCACACGTATCGTTCAAGTAGTATAAAAAGTATCGATCCCATGATGACTCAATACCTAAGCTATTAATTTATGAAGCCAAATTTTTACAAGTATCTAATGGATTGATTGTTTGATTGGAATGTGACTTTAAACTTAAAACAAGTAATAAAAATGTGCGAAAGTAAATTGATGAAAATTCAAGATTATTAAACTATCCAGGGTTGTGAATCTTTCCAATATCTTTTAAAGATGAAGTGGTTATTTCATGTTTGTGTAATATATTGGTTTACTAACCTGGAACACGAAATTATAAAAAAGCCTCTGTCGAAGGTCAAATACAAATACCTAGTATAACCCAATTAATCATATGTCTATGTCAACCAAGTTACCTGAATTCATTAAGAATAAGTTCCAATTGTGGTTATCCTCGCCCGACAGGTATATGTCTATCATGTAAGGAAATCTATTAAAGGGTTATCTATCTTCAAGGAAGATCGTGGGTTATTAAGTCCAAGGCTGACACCTAAAATTCCTTTGTCAAGTTTATTTCAAGTTTACGAGATCAATCTTATTAATGGCCAGTTAACAAGAAGCATTAAGCTTAAGACTTAATAAATAAACCTTTATATTACCCAAACTATAAAATAACCTTTTATAAACCGGTGATATTGGAATTCATCACAACCCCAGATAACAGACTTAGTTACGACACATATCTAAGGCTAATAAAAGCTTAAATAAAATAAAAACATAAAGTAAATGCTGGAAATTAAATAAAGTAAATGCTGGAAGTAAATGCTTGAAATTAAAAATGTAAAAGTACAATAAAAGAAAATACTAGTGTTAGAGGATCCACTTTTATTACTTCTATTTAGATATCTCCCTTATTATAATATATTAACTTTGCGTGATATTACCAACCGACTATATAGGCGGTATCTTGATTAAGTGAAATTTATAATTAATTCCAACCGACCATACAGGCGGTATCCAGTTTAGTCAGGTTAAAACCAATTTTACAATTAAGTACAACTGACCATAAAGGCGGTATCCTCATTAAGTCAGGTTTTAAATAGTTTATATATTATAATTAAGGGAGATTAATCTAAATATTAGTAATAAAAGCTTAACCTTTCACCCCAGCAATGGGGAGTTACCTCCTCATTACTGAAAAATAAAAACTGAAAAGTAAAGAAAAGAAAATACTATTGTGTAAAAGTAAATAAAATTAAATGCAGAATGTAAAGACTGAAAAGTAAATAAAAGAAAGTGCTAATGCGAAAATTAAATACTAAAAACTGTAAATAAACAAACAAGATACAATCTTCTTAGTATTCTTAAGGAATTTCTTAGAAGAAAGTATGAAATGAATTCTGAAATTCGGCCTCAATTTATAGGAAAAATTTTGCCTCACGCGTCGCGACACGTAGAACATTGAGGGTCGCGACGCACAATTGATCTTCAACACGTGGCGTGGGCTTCGCAGAGATGATGACACGTGGCAGGCGGCCGTCGACAGCTGAATTCGTTGTTGACGTAAGTGCTGATGTGGCGCTGACGTGGATATGATAATTGTCGGTAGCATGTGATGATGACATGTGTCTGGCGCACGTTAGCAGATGTTGACACATGATAGGCACATGTTATTAAGTGCGTATTTTAGCAAAACTTCTCTGATTGGTCCATGTGTCTGGCGCATGTTAGCAATCTCTGACGCACGTTAGCAAACATCACATTTTAGCACGACGTATTTTAGCAAAACTTCTCTGATTGGTCCACATATCCGGCGCATGTTAGCAATCTCCGGCGCACGTTAGCAAACGACGCATTTTAGCAGGAAATTTACATTTTTGCCCTTTTTTGTCCGTTTTTCACTGTTTTGGCCCCAAATTGCCTCCAGAGAGTCGTATTATTTTATTTATCTTCAAAATACCACAAAACATATCAAAATATTCACAAAACTCAAGAAACTATACAAAATATTAAGTCAAATGAGTGGGAAATAGTGATCTATTTACCACTCATCAGGTGTCAATGAGGTTTTGGATCTCATGCCTAAGGCGGGTGCAGGTGTCAGTTTCGTGGCCTTTTTTGCTGATGGAAGTGACAGTATAGGTTTAGGTCGAGGTGGCGTGGCACCGGGTTTGGAAGTGGTTTAGGTTCTAAAGGTTTTAGGAGTCTCTGCCTCTTCAACTTTTCAAACACCTTTGACAAAGGTATACCAAAATTGGATATTTTGATGGCTTTTTAGACAAGGGGTTAGCATGATGCGTGTATGCATGAGATGCATGTGGTTATCAAAACAACATATACCCTTCCGAACTTATTCCTCCAACACACGTGGTAAGTCCATTTTTGCCCTAGGTATGGCTCATTTTATGCACCAATATGGGGTACAGAACATCGTTCTCTCCTACGCTACAAGGGTGAACCTTGGCAACCTCATTCCCTTTTCATCAGTAAAAGACAAAGATCGCCCATTTACAATATTGATTAAGCCTATTATGGGGATCGTGCCATTGTCTAGAATCGACGAATTGGGCCCTCGGTAATCACGGTTGTGGCGGAGACGGACTTGGAGATATCCAAAACTATACAAATATGCCATAACAAGGCGTACCCTTGCTAGATGAAAACCAGTGTGGATATCGGACTCATGCGTCTGGCATATTCGTATCATGTTTGGACCTTCTAAGCCTATCAAGGTTTTCATACAAGTTGGCCCGTTATCATTTTAAACCATTCAATCAGATTATCGCGAGGTGTAAACTTGTCCCAGTTGAAAATGCCCAACAGGTTTACACTTTTGCGATAAGGTGTCTAAATAACTTCAAATGATAGGGGCCAAACATAAGCATGTTGGTAACTTATATACGACACATAACTATGGTTCATATGTGGGCTTACAAGGGTATCGATAAAACTCTCATCGGCGGAGGGTTGCACATAACTAGGTCTCCCCACTCAAGGGTTCGAGCGACCAAGTGAGCGTGCCTTTTTTATACCCTAGGGTAAGTGCCAACGAGTGTTGGTTATCATCACATAACGATCCGCCTCCTTGAGTGAAAGCGACTTCACAATACATGACGACATTGGGGTAAGAATGGTATGCAAAATATATGAGACTGGTTAACTAAAGCCAAAGCCACGGACACTACAAGGCATTATTTCGGGGCCGATTCTCTATCCCTAGTGGAGTCACCATTTGTAGGAGCAAAGTGGGGTTACTGATATGCCTATGATGTTTGGCGACCACGATACTGTTGGGCTCGCAGCCCATAGAGAGTACAAAGTAGCCCGCGGAGGACTAAATCGGAGAATAAAGGAGTCGCCACCCAACGTGAACTGGGAAAGATTTAAGGCCGCACTCACCCCTCGCAAGGGAAGACCTCAAACCGTTAGGTTCGGAATGGTCTCTTACTTATGCCAGTATAATAGACGGGTTCACACAATGGTATAGCCAAGTCTTGATGTAATTCACACATAAAAGCGAATAAAAAATATATAACATACCCAACCAAAATAATAATCACAATAACGTAGTTACAAAGGAACATTAAATTAAGAAATACGAGATGCGATAACGAAAATTATAATAAACAATCAAAAGCAAGAAAAAGCGTCAATAAATAAATAGCAAACAAAAAAATAGGTTAATCACGCATATATGAATATTTCCCGAGTGGTACGTGGAGTTGTATCCCAAGTACAGACCGCACTACCGTCCATTCAGATTCGGCTATAGAATTTACGTCTGGGTTTCCATCCGATATATCGCAAGGGATGATAACATACATAATCATCAATGCAATGTAAACGGACATAAAAATAGACATGAAAACATATAACGATGCATATAAGTATAATCATGAACAAAAAATAAACAAAATAAAGGCGGAATGATAAAACGACAATAAAAGTGAATAAATAGATAAAAAGATAAATAACGAAATGCCAAAGAAAGAAAAAGATGTGACTAGAAATTTGGCCGTCTTTGATGTAGGACTTCGCATACCCGGCTAGACGTATTTCACATCTAGCCAGGCATGCAGCGTCCGGAACTATAAAATAAACGTAGTAAGGGTGCCCCCAGGTCTTACATTTTAAGTTGCATTCTCAGAAGTGTGTTAGGCCATCGCCGGAAGGATCGCTGGTTCGCTGTTTCTAGTTGCTGGTTCACTGTTTATGCTCGCTGTTTTGCTGTTTTCTGGTTGCTATTTTGGTTGTTTTCTGGTTGCTATTTTGGTTATTTTCTGGTTGCTGTTTTGCTATTTTTTTTATTGATGTTTGGTTGTTTTTTCGGTGGCTGTTTTGGTTATTTTTTACTGCTATTTTGGTTTTTTTTGTTGCTGTTTTGATTGTTTTTTGCTGCTATTTTTGGTTATTTTTTATGCTGTTTTGGTTATTTTTTGGGCTGTTTTTGGTTGTTTTTTTCGGTGGCTGGTTGTTGGCTAGTGATTGGTTTGCTGTTTCAGTGGTTGGTTGTTCTTTTGTTGTTTCGGTGATAAGAAGAAGAAAATAAGCTCATCTCTTTCTTTTGGTGATTGGCTAGTCTTCTCTAGGGTTTTTTCGGTCTTTCTTTTGTTGTTTCTTTGTTGTTTTTTCGGTGATTGAAGAATAAAATGTGCCTTAGGGTTTTTTTAAATTACCGTCCAAGGTAGAAGAAAAGAGAGCCCTCTCACTTTGATGATTTGGTCCCTTTTTATAATGATTTGAAGGGATCTCCAAATAGGGAAACAAATCATGGAAATTTGGGGAATTTATTTTGGGAAAAAATCTTATAAATTTGGTGAGGATGGGATCCCAAAATCTTGTTAAATTGGTAAGGATGGGATCCCAAAATCTCATTAAATTGGAAAGTGTGATGAGGGGATTTTATCATATTTGGGAAGATTATGCATGAGGTTTTTTGGGCTACATGGGCCGATTCATGGGTTGCAGGGTGGATGGACTGAATGGGTTGCAGGGGCCGAGTGCATGGGTTGCAGGGGGTTTTGGGCCGAGGCTGAGGTTTGAAACCGAAACTGACTAAGCGAATCGGAGGCTGGCTAGTGAGTCTGAATCCAATTAAGGACTACTTTTGGAGGTTTTCCTCCCTTCCGCCATTCGTTTTTCGCAACTTCCGCAATTTTTTAGGTAGTGCCTCCATACGAGGCTCATCGTCGGGCTCATGCAAAAATACAATGCCTACACTATCTTTGTGACGTCGGCCACGTTGTTAAGCCATTATTGCTTAGGCTCTCTTCCATAATTACCATACGGATTATAGCCCAGCCACCTGACACCCCTACGACCTGCCACTTGAATCTCATTAAACCATGCCACTTTTGGTAATTACTACACATTATGCCATAGTATCAGCCTGTATCCTAGCCAATCCCATGCGATAGCGTTTGTTAGTCAAAAAACTTACAGCTCTGCCCTGTTGATGAGCGGAAAATATATCAATATTTACCGCCCCTTTTACTTAATATTTTGTTTAGTTTCTCGGGTTTGATGAACGTTTTGATATGTTTTATTTTATTTTGCAGATAAAATAATATCGGGACTCAATGAAATCATTTATGACGAAATGTGGATCAAATAAGGGCAATTATTGGACTTGATATATTAATTTTGGAGATTGGAAACTTGAAATGGCGTTTTTGACGAAGTGCAGTTTTGGAAATTCCAGTTTTGCGCATCTGTCGTATGTTGGCATAACTGTTTACTCCGATATCGGATTGAGCTGATTCAAGTTCCAGATTAAAGAAGACTCAAAGATCTACAACTTTGAAAGAGAACATATTTTCAAATTCTGATGATTTCATGACCGAAATTGATGAACCATCCAGAAGTGTGTGGAGTGTAATTATTAAAGTCATTATCAATCATTTTCAAAGCAAATATATTAATAATAATTAATAAAAATTATCAAATCACCACCAAACAAGATAAGAAATTAGTGGAGCAATTATGGATTTGGTGGAGTAATTAGTGGAGAAATTAATAATGGATTTGGTGGGAAATTGATTGATGATTTGATGGTGGCAAAAATTTGCCTATAAATACCAAGCCATTTCATTTGTAATATTCATACTTTCTTCTTTGAAATCCTTAATGAAAAAATAAAAAGATTGTATCTAGTTTGTTTATTTTTAGTTTTCAGTAATTAATTTTCAATTTCGCACTTTCTTTTCTTTACTTTTCAGTTTTACTTTCCGTAATTTTTTTTACGCATAACACTTTCCTTTCTTTACTTTTTCAGTTTTTATTTTCAACCATGATGAGGGTAACTTCCCTCTGCCGAGGTGAAAGGTAATTCTTTTACTGTTACTATCTTAGATTATCTCCCTTAGACACAACATATTCACTATTCTAAAATTTGACTTAAAAAGGAATACCGCTATATTGGTCGGTGGGCTATTAATTTAAACTGTTAAACCTGACTAAGCAAGGATACCGCCAGATTGGTCGGTTGGTAATTTAATTTTGGTTCCGCCTTTATGGCTGGTTATTTCTTTATCGCCTACATGGCAGGTTCATGGACAAATTTTACCGCCTTTATGGCTGGTCGGACTTAACTTGACTTAATCAGGGTACCGCCTATATGGTCGGTTGGTTTTAATCTCACAAGTGATTATGTTATACTAAGGGAGATATCTAAGTTAGTAATTAGTAAAAGTAATTCCTTTTATCTTGGCAGTTTATTTTCATTTACTTTCCCGCTTTTACTTTCTCGCAGTTACTTTTTAGCATTTTTATTTTATGTCTTTTAAGTTTTCATTAGCCATAGCTATGTATTGTAACTAAGTTAGTATCTAGGGTTGTGATGAATTTCAATATCACCGGTTTATAAGGGTTAGATTATAGTTTGGGTAATATAAAGATTTATTTATTGAGTCTTAATCTTAATGCTTTTATTAACTGGCCATTAATAAAATTGATTAGGTAAACTTAAAATGAACTAGACATAGGGATTTTAAGTTTAAGACCTTAGACTCAATAACCCACGATCTTCCTTGAGGATAGATAACCCTTTTAATAGATTTCCTTACAGGATAGGAATATACCTGTCGGGCGGGGGTAGCCATAATTGGAACTTAATCTTAATGAATCTAGGTAATTTGGTTGACATAGACATATGGTTCAATTGGATTATACTAGGTATTTGAAATTGACCATCGGAAGAGGCTTTTACATAAATTAGTGTTCCAGGTTAATAAATCAATATATTACCCAACTTTAAGATAACCACTTCATCTTCTAAATAATATTGGAATTAATCACAACCCTGGATAGTTTTTATAAATTTGGATTTTCTCAACCTACTTTTAAGCAATTTTATTTACTTGTTTTAAATTTAGAATCATCGTCATTTCAAATCAATCAATCAAACAACCTGTTAGATACTGGTAATCAGTTGGCCCCATAAATTAATAACAAAAAGGTTTTAAGTCCTCGTGGGATCGATACTTTTTATACTACTTGAACGATACGTGCGCTTGCGTTATACGTGTGTGACGCCGGTCAAGTTTTTGGCGCCGTTGCCGGGGACTTATTTATCTTTTACTATTAGTTTAGGGGTAGATTTGTTACTTGTATCTATATTTCTTATTTTTCTTTTACTTATTGTTTTTGTTTTCTTTTTGTTTCAGGTTCTCAGACATTTAATGAGACGAGCCAGAAGCTTTGAATCCATCCGCTTGACCCTGAGATTGAAAGAACCATCAGACAGTTGAGAAGGGAAAGCGAGAAGGCCAAGAAGCAATTGTTAACATGGAACCTGAACCTTTGGAGGTTGCACCACCAATTCCCATTCGAGACAGAACCATTCCGGTGGTAGATGGCCTCATTTCCTGTATTGTACTTCCTCCCTTACCAGCAAATGCAGGAGATACATCAAAACTTGCATTCAGATGATTCAGCAGTCAGTACAGTTTGGGGGGAATGCAACTGAAGATCCTAATGCCCACATCAGCAACTTCCTGGAAGTTTGTGGCACTTTCAATTACAACCGAGCATCAGAAGAAGCAATGAGACTGCGGGTTTTTCCATACTCCTTGAAAGACAGAGCAAAGGCCTGGCTACATTCACTATCAGCTGGTTCCATCACAACATGGAACACTCTAGCCACCAAATTCCTTGCAAAATACTTTCCACCAGCCAGAACTGCAAAGTTGAGGAATGACATCACATCCTTTGTGCAGCAAGATTCAGAATCTCTGTACGAAGCTTGGGAAAGATACAAAGATCTGCTCCGAAATGTCCTCACCATGAGATTCCAAAATGGCTTCAAGTCCAAACTCTTTCTATAATGGACTTCTGGATTGATGAGAAACCACGATTGATGCTGCTGCTGGAGGCTTTTGATGTCAAAAGGAGAAGATCAAGCCTGGGACCTAATCGAAGAGATGGCCAATAACAATTCCTTGTGGCCAACAGAAAGGAGCTTGATTCAAAGAATTGCAGGAATTTATGAAGTTGGAGCCAACACAGCAGTTAGTGCCAAACTGGACCAAGATGCAAATCATGGAGACTCTCAACACTCAAAGCAACATTGGAGCAACAAGTTCAACATATGGAGGAGCACCAGAGCCAACTCAACCTGAAGAAACGGTGAATTATGTTCAACAATTTCAACAGACAGGGAAACAATCCATATTCCAACACCTACAACCCAGGGTGGAGGAATCATCCCAATTTTTCATGGAGCAACAATTCTGGACAAATGAACAATCCACACCCAGGATTTCAGCAACAGAACATCCACCACCTGTATTCCAGCAACATAACAAAGGCCAGGAGCATGAAAAAGAACCAGTAATGGCAGAAGTGCTGGCTCAGTTAAAAAAATACGATGCTATGATTCAAACCAATCAGCTTCTATCAAAGCACTGGAAATCAGATTGGACAACTGGCCAATGCTCAGAGTTACAGACCACCAGGAAATCTTCCCAGCAACACAGAACCGAATCCAAGGAACCGAGGGAAGGAGCAATGTCAAGCCATCACCTTGAAAAGTGGTACTGAAATCAACAAAGATGTTGGAATCAAGGCAACCATTGAAGATGTTCCAAAAGAAGCAGAGCAACAGATGGAGGAAAAAGAAGCAAAGGAAAAAAGAACAGATTACTCCACCTCCACATTTTCCTCAGCGTCTTCAGAAAAACAAACTGGACAAGCAGTTTGCTCGATTCCTGGAAGTATTCAAAAGCTGCACATCAACATCCCATTTGCAGAAGCCTTGGAACAAATGCCCAGCTATGTCAAATTCATGAAAGATATTCTTTCACGAAAACGAAGATTGGGAGATTACGAGACAGTAGCATTGACGGAAGAATGCATGCCATCATTCAGAGGAAACTACCCCAGAAGTTGAAAGATCCTGGCAGTTTCACAGTCCCGTGCACCATTGGAGAACATTACATCGGTAAGGCTTTATATGATTTAGGTGCTAGTGTTAACTTGATGCCTTTTTCTATTTACAGGAAACTAAGATTGGAGAAGCAATGCCTACCTCTTTCTTTGCAACTTGCCGATCGGAGCGCGCATTTCCAAGAGGAGTGGTTGAAGATGTGGTTGGTGAAAGTTGACAAACTCATTCTCCCAGCTGATTTCATTATCTTGACATGGAAGAAGACAAAGATGTTCCTATCATTCTTGGGAGACCATTCTTGGCTACAGGGAACCTGTGATTGACGTACAAAAAGGAGAACTAACCATGAAAGTTCAGGACCAAGAAGTTACTTTCAATGTTTTCAAAGCCATGAAATTCCCGAGCGATGAAAAGGAAGAAGAATGTTTCAGAATTGATGTTGTTGATAGTATCATTCACGATACTGATACAATTCCCACAGACAAACTTGAAGCTTGCATCACCAACATGTCTGACAGTGAGCTTGATGCTGAAATTATGGAATGTATCAACTATCTTGACAAGCCGTTTCGTTTCAAAGTGACACAACCAATTGAAAGTTTGGAACTTCCAAAGACAGACCGATCAAACCCTCGATTGAAGAACACCGCAGCGCTGGAGCTGAAGTTACTCCCGAGCCATCTCAGGTATGCATTTCTTGGAAACTCTTCTGAATTACCTGTTATAATTTCTTCGTCGCTAACATTGGACAAAGAAGAAAAGTTGCTGAGAGTATTGCGAGAGCACAAGAAAGCCATTGGTTGGACTATAGCAGACATTCGAGGCATTAGTCCATCATTTTGCATGCACACAAAATCTTGATGAACGATGAGTACAAACCCACTGTGGAGCATCACGGAGACTCAATCCAATCATGAAGGAAGTCGTGAAGAAAGAAATCATCAAATGTGGTTGGATGCTGGCATCATTTATCCCATTTCAGACAGCAGTTGGGTGAGTCAATGCAGTGTGTACCAAGAAAGGAGGAACTACTGTGTTTACCAATGAAAAGAATGAGCTAATTCCAACAAGAACGGTGACTGGATGGAGAGTATGCATGGATTACCGAAAGCTAACAAAGCCACGAGAAATGACCATTTTCCGCTACCATTCATTGACCAGATGTTACAGACTGGCAGGACATGAGTTCTATTGCTTTCTGGACGGATATTCGGGTAAAATCAGATTGCCATTGCCCCAGGATCAGGAGAAAACCACTTTACATGTCCCTATGGTACTTTTGCTTTCCGCAGGATGCCATTTGGATTATGTAATGCCCCCCGCCACTTTTCATTTCAGCGTTGCATGATGCCATATTCTCAGACATGCTGGAGCAGAGTATGAAGGTTTTCATGGATGACTTTTCTGTATTTGGAGATTTTTTTATCATTGTTTGCAAAATTTGGAACAGGTGTTACAAAGATGCGAAGATACAAACTTGGTGCTCAACTGGGAGAAATGTCATTTCATGGTACATGAGGGCATTGTTCTTGGACACCGGATCTCACAAAATGGATTGAGGTAGACAAACAAGGATCGAGACAATTGAAACTAACTCCCTCCAACATTTGTCAAAGGCATTCGGAGTTTTCTTGACATGCAGGTTTTTACAGGAGATTTATCAAAGACTTTTCCAAAATTGCAAAACCTCTTGCAACCTTCTGGAAAAGGATGTGCCTTTCAACTTCACCAAAGAATGCCAAGAAGCCTTCGAGATCTTGAAACAGAAGCTGGTTTCTGCCCCCATCATTGTAACACCAGACTGGACCCTTCCATTTGAAGTAATGTGTGATGCTAGTGATTTTGCTGTAGGTGCAGTTTTGGGACAACGCAAAGCAAAGATTTTCCACACCATATACTACTCCAGCAGAACTCTAAATGAAGCTCAACTCAACTACACAACCACTGAAAAGGAGTTGATTGCAGTTGTGTTCGCTTTTTGACAAATTCTGTTCTTATCTGTTGGGTCCCAAGGTGGTAGTCTACACAGATCATTCAGCAATCAAATATCTGATCGCGAAGAAAGATGCCAAACCCAGATTGATCCGTTGGATACTTCTTCTGCAAGAATTTGACGTGGAGATTCGAGACAGGAAAGGAACAGAGAACCAGGTGGCAGATCACTTATCGAGGATTGAGAATGGAGAAACAGCTGGCAAAGAACTGTCAATCAAAGAAACTTTTCCAGATGAACAGCTATTTGCCATGAAACAACAAGATACCCCTTGGTATGCTGACTATGTCAACTACATTGTGTCAGGAAAATGGCCGTTGGAATGGACAACTCAACAACGGAAGAAATTCTTCAAAGAAGTCAAGCATTATATCTGGGATGAGCCGTACCTGTTCAAACGGTGTGCTGATCAATTATTGAGACGGTGTGTTCCACATGAGGAGGTCAACAGTGTTTTACAGCACTGTCATTCATCACCATATGGCGGACACTTCAGCGGAAACAAAACTGCAGCAAAAGTCCTTCAATCAGGTTTGTTCTGGCCTATACTTTTTAAAGATGCTTATCTTTTTGCTTTTCAATGTGACAGGTGCCAGAGAATGGGGAATATTTCGAGAAGAAACGAAGGACCATTGCAAAACATTCTGGAAGTTGAGATATTTGATGTGTGGGGTATTGATTTCATGGGACCCTTTGTTCCATCATTTGGAAACCTGTACATCTTGGTTGCTGTAGATTATGTCTCCAAATGGGTTGAAGCAATTGCACTGCCATCCAATGATTCAAAAGTGGTGATCAAATTCCTGAAAAAGAACATTTTCACTCGGTTTGGAACACCTCGAGCAATCATCAGCGATGGGCTCTCATTTCTGCAACAAATACTTTGATGCACTTCTATCCAAATACGGAGTTACTCAAGGTTGCCACAGCCTACCATCCACAGTCAAATGGACAGGTTGCAGTTTCAAACAGAGAAATCAAAAGAATCTTGGAAAGAACCGTTGGATCAACAAGGAGGGATTGGTCTACAAAAACTGGACGATGCATTATGGGCCTACCGTACAGCTTACAAGACACTCATTGGTATGTCACCATATCGATTGGTGTTTGGGAAAGCATGCCATCTACCAGTTGAGCTTGAACATAAGGCGTACTGGGCACTGAAGAAGTTGAATTTTGATCCATAAGCTGCAGGAGAGAAAAGACTTCACCAACTCAATGAATTTGAGGAATTTCGCCTACAGGCTTATGAGAATGCCAGACTATACAAAGAAAAGACCAAGAGATGGCATGACCGAAAAATAGTGCACAGACAGTTGGAACCAAGGCAACAGGTGTTGTTGTACAACTCGAGGTTGAAACTTTTCCCTGGAAAGTTGAAATCAAGGTGGTCAGGTCCATTTGTGATCACTCAGGTTTTACCACATGGAGCTGTTGAGTTACTGGATCCCAATACCAAAACACATTCAAAGTTAACAGTCAGCGGGTTAAGCATTATTGGGGAGAACCGTTGGAGCGTCAAAAAGAAACTGTCACACTTTCAGATCCAGCCTAAACGTTCGAAAAGTCACGTCTAGCTGACGACTTTAAACTTAGCGCTCGCAGGGAGGCAACCCATGCAATTTGTGTATATATTGTGATTTTGTGTGATTTATTTTGTGTGTTTAGTTTTTGCAAATTAAGATGGAAGAAGCTCTCGTAAATCTTCACAAGCAATTTCCTTCTCTCCCTCAAAAATCTCTGATGAAAGTTTACAAAGCTCGCTTGGAACGGATGAGACTATTGATGAACAAAGGTATTCCTACTGATATTTGTTGGGTAATCGAAGCACGAATTCGTTTAGCAGGTGAGTATTCTGAGTCTTGTAATTCTTATTTACCTGGATTTGGAAGAAGCACCTATGCAAAGAAACGTATAGCTAAGAAAATGGGTGTTTGTTTCAAATGTGCACGTTGGAATGTGTAATACTCGTTGTCGTTCTTTAGGAATGGTGTCTGATAATCGAGAAGACAAAATTAAATTCATTAGGGATGGCTTGAGTAAGGAGTCTTTAGATGATCTATCTTCGACTCTTGAGACGCATCCCAGTGGATATGTTCATATAGCCATTCGCCAATTACATACACAATTTCTAAAAGAAAGACAATAGTTAAGTCTTGGGAATCTGACTCAAAAAGACCCTGTTTGCCAATTTATAAGAAAATTGGATGGGAAGCTTGTCCCTGACGCATAGATGTCAATCAAGCCGTTACTTTTCTTGTACATATTATATCTCTTTGTCTTTTTCTAATAATTCTGATTTGTTTTGTTGTTTTCTTTTATTTTCTCCGACAGGATCCAGATTTTTTTACTATCACAATTTTTTTTACTATTTTGCTACTAATCGTCCTCTGGAAGATACTTGTGCTATTTTTACTCACCCTTTTCAGGTACTATAAATTCAGCTCGTCAATGCACTTTTGAAGGCATCCTGATTTGAGAAAGAAATACATAAAAACATGGAAGCCACTTCAAGAAGACGAGTTGAAAACATTTGTGTGTTTTGCGGTAGTAGTGTTGGTACTAAACCACAATACATAGAAGCAGCACAGGAATTGGGTCGAGTCTTAGCTGCAAGGAATATGCACTTAATATATGGCGGAGGCAATCTTGAATTAATGGGGATCGTTTCAAAGACTGTACGGAAGGAGGCAGTCATGTCTTGGGAATCATCCCAAAACCCTTGGCAGAGGCAAATCTTATTGGATCATCAAACGGAGAGGAACTGATCGTGCCAGGTATGTCTGAACGACTGGTAGAAATGATTAACCGTGCTAATGCTTTTATCGCTTTGCCAGGTGGCTTAGGTACATTGGAGGAAATATTTATAGTATTATCTTGGGCGAACCTGAACATACACCAAAAACGCTTGGACTGCTCAACGTTGATGGATTTTATGATTTTCTTGTGTGTTTCTGTGATGCTCGAGCTCGAGAAATGGGTTCGTGTCAAAACCTTTGAAAGAACTCCTCTTTACTGCCAGAACTGCTCCGGATCTAATAGACCAACTCATAGCCTATGAACCTCAAGTTGACCCTATCCTTTCAAAGATAAATTGGTCTGGGGACGATCGTGGTAAGAGGCGTCGGATTAATCTAGATCTTAACCTTTAATTTCTGTAGATTCAGCTAACCAGGTATGACCTTCTTAACTCTCCTTTTACTGTTTAAGACATTGGGGACAATGTCTCATTTAGGTTTGGGGGAGGGAATTAGTTGATTAGTACCTTGTTTTTAGTTTGTGTGTTGTTTTTATTTTAGTCCAAAATTTCGAAAAAAATACAAAAAAAATTGAAAAATTTTCAAAAATTACAAAAAATTTGTGTTTTTGTGTTTTTATTTTGACTAAAAAGGTGAAATTGGTAAGAGATAGCTGAGTAAGGAGTTTCCACTCCTGAGACGTATTTCAAACCTATTTCGAAACAAGTTAATTTTTGTTTATTTCCTTTTGAATTATTTAATTTGTAGATTCTCCATAAAACTGACTAAAATGGATCTTCATATGCTTTGTTGGCAGGTATTATCAACATGTATAGTAACATACGGACATGAGCTGTAACTAACAGGATTGTAATATTCAGTGCTATAGTTTAATTGGAGGAAGCATCTCAAAAAGTGATGGAGTAAAAAAAAATAATAAAAAATAAAGCATCTAAGATCCGTGTTATTAAGTCTGTAAGGGTGTTTTAACACCTAGTGCCCTAAAGCCAACTGGTTTGGGAGTCACTGGCCCAAAGCTCGCTACATGGATCAAGGATGTTGCAAAAATATTATATCTAATGTCTGGGTAATTAAGTCCGTAGGGGTGTCTTAACACCTGGTGCCCTAAAGCCAATTGGTTTGGGAGCCACCGACCCAAAGCTCGCTACATAGACAGAAGATATTGTATATAAATAAAAAATAGAGAAAAAAGAAAGAAAAAATGAAAAAAATCAGAAAAAAAAAAAAAATTTACTCCATTACTATAAAAAGGTGTGAAATCTAATAGAACCTTAGGACAAAAATATTATTCTCTTATCAATTGCACTTGTGACTGTTGTGGGCAAAAATGAGTTGATTAATATTTTGCTGGCTGTGTATATGGAGAATGGTAAATATAATCGGAGAATTTACTTATTCGGTAGTTTAGAAAGAAACAAAACAACTAGTAACTTGGAGTAGAAGTTTCACTTGATTAGTCATTAACTTCTTTATTCTATTTTCTCTTGTCTTTTTGCTTTTGTGTGCATTAGTTTTAACTAACTTTTTACTTTTATAAAACGTTTGTGGGTATCGTTGTTGTAAACCCTCACGAGACTACAACTCGTCCACTAGGGACACCTAGGGGTTTAAAGGCTTGTTGCATACGCTAAATGCAACCGTGATCCCTACGAAATTGGCTTAGTTTAATTTTAATTTTTATTTTGTTGTTTTGCTCGAGGACTAGCAAAATGTTAGGTTTGGGGGTGTGATGAGCGGAAAATATATCAATATTTACCGCCCCTTTTACTTATATAATATTTTGTTTAGTTTCTCGGGTTTGATGAACGTTTTGATATGTTTTATTTTATTTTGCAGATAAAATAATATCGGGACTCAATGAAATCATTTATGACGAAATGTGGATCAAATAAGGGCAATTATTGGACTTGATATATTAATTTTGGAGATTGGAAACTTGAAATGGCGTTTTTGACGAAGTGCAGTTTTGGAAATTCCAGTTTTGCGCATCTGTCGTATGTTGGGCAAAACTGTTTACTCAGATATCGGATTGAGCTGATTCAAGTTCCAGATTAAAGAAGACTCAAAGATCTACAACTTTGAAAGAGAACATATTTTCAAATTCTGATGATTTCATGACCGAAATTGATGAACCATCCAGAAGTGTGTGGAGTGTAATTATTAAAAGTCATTATCAATCATTTTCAAAGCAAAATATTAATTAATAAATAATAATAAAAATTATCAAATCACCACCAAACAAGATAAGAAATTAGTGGAGCAATTATGGATTTGGTGGAGTAATTAGTGGAGAAATTAATAATGGATTTGGTGGAGAAATTGATTGATGATTTGATGGTGGCAAAATTTTGCCTATAAATACCAACCATTTCATTTGTAAAATTCATACTTTCTTCTTTGAAATCCTTAATGAAAAAATAAAAAGATTGTATCTAGTTTGTTTATTTTTAGTTTTCAGTAATTAATTTTCAATTTCGCACTTTCTTTTCTTTACTTTTTCAGTTTTACTTTCCGTAATTTACTTTTACGCATAACACTTTCCTTTCTTTACTTTTTCAGTTTTTATTTTTCAACCATGAGGAGGTAACTTCCCTCTGTCGAGGTGAAAGGTAATTCTTTTACTGTTACTATCTTAGATTAATCTCCCTTAGACACAACATATTCACTATTCTAAAATTTGACTTAAAAAGGAATACCGCTATATTGGTCGGTGGGCTATTTAATTTAAACTGTTAAACCTGACTAAGCAAGGATACCGCCAGATTGGTCGGTTGGTAATTTAATTTTGGTTCCGCCTTTATGGCTGGTTATTCTTTATCGCCTACATGGCAGGTTCATGGACAAATTTTACCGCATTTATGGCTGGTCGGACTTAACTTGACTTAATCAGGTACCGCCTATATGGTCGGTTGGTTTTAATCTCACAAGTGATTATGTTATACTAAGGGAGATATCTAAGTTAGTAATTAGTAAAAGTAATTCCTTTTATCTTGGCAGTTTATTTTCATTTACTTTCCCGCTTTTACTTTCTCGCAGTTACTTTTTAGCATTTTTATTTTATGTCTTTTAAGTTTTCATTAGCCATAGCTATGTTTGTAACTAAGTTAGTATCTAGGGTTGTGATGAATTTCAATATAACCGGTTTATAAGGGGTTAGATTATAGGTTGGGTAATTTAAAGATTTATTTATTGAAAGTCTTAATTCTTATGCTTTTTATTAACTGGCCATTAATAAAATTGATTAGGTAAACTTAAAATGAACTAGACATATGGATTTTAAGTTTAAGACCTTAGACTCAATAACCCACGATCTTCCTTGAGGATAGATAACCCTTTTAATAGATTTCCTTACAGGATAGGAATATACCTGTCGGGCGGGGGTAGCCATAATTGGACTTAATCTTAATGAATCTAGGTAATTTGGTTGACATAGACATATGGTTCAATTGGATTATACTAGGTATTGAAATTGACCATCGGAAGAGGTTTTTACATAAATTAGTGTTCCAGGTTAATAAATCAATATATTACTCAACTTTAAGATAATCACTTCATCTTCTAATAATATTGGAATTAATCACAACCCTGGATAGTTTTTATAAATTTGGATTTTTTCTCAACCTACTTTTAAGCAATTTTATTTACTTGTTTTAAATTTAGAATCATTGTCATTTCAAATCAATCAATCAAACAACCTGTTAGATACTGGTAATCAGTTGGCCCCATAAATTAATAACAAAAAGGTTTTAAGTCCTCGTGGGATCGATACTTTTTATACTACTTGAACGATACGGCGCTTGCGTTATACGTGTGTGATTACGCCGGTCACCTGTCCCATCAACCACTGGCCTACTTCTATCTTCATCAATGCTTGGGAGACCCAAATGTCCGTTTAGGGCTTACGTCGTCCAGACTTGAACATAATGCCTTCCTGGTCAGCAAAGTGAGATGATCGGTTCTGAGACCTTTACTTTCCTCACTTTACTAAGTCGGACCATCCTTTACGGGTGTTCAAGTGTTGTCGAATCTGATGTCTTTATATCAGGTCGAGTATGGTTCTTCCCTCATGTCCTTCTGAGCATCGGGCTCAAGCCCCTTCATATGACCTCTCATCCTTACATGATCTTTGGATCTCTATATGTCTAAGTGCAAATCTTATTATACTCATCTTCGGGATTCAGAGTTTCTCGGAACAGAAAGTCACCATCAACAAGTATTTTCCTTAATTCGACACCACTTCACAACCCACCTTGTTGCTGAACCACGTAACACATCAAATTCTCATTCTCCACTTTAACAAGATGAAACCTAAATCCTCCCCTCTAAGATTAACTCTCAACATCACCATAGCCGATTCAAAGCACACCTAGACACACTCTAAGATTTCATCTCTTTTAACAATCCGAATTATATATTCCACCATTCCAACAATATATCACTACTAAGTATTGCTATATCATAAGCATCCAAAAGACCCATACTCTCCTATAAAAATGACCAAGGCGGGGAAAATTACTATCTCTTTCCTAGGTTCAACATTTTTCTTCACTTAATCACCAATAATACTCTCCAACACAAAACCTGAAACACCCCTAATTTAATCAATCTTCCAAGAATCTCTCATATGGCCGAAAGCCTCATCATCCATCAAGCTTCCAAAATATCCTCATCTATTCATAAATACCACACACAATATTCCCCATGAACCACAAACTAACACCCTAGAATCAATTATTCTCAATTAATCCAAGACATCCAAAATAATCTAATAAACCCATTCTTGAAATACCAAAGGAAATCTAACCAAAATAATTAATTATTAAGCTAAATGGTCTCAAGAAAGCAAGAGAGGGAAAATTATTATCTTGTAAAATCAGAAAACAAGAATCCCCTCAAACAGTGACAGGTTTGGCCAAGAGGGAAGCAAAGGGGATTTTCATCCTTTATCATTTTGTGTCATGGGAACACCAAGTCTTAGTTAGGAATTAGAAAGAACAAAGGAAGCCAAAATTTTAAAAAAAAAATAAGCTTGTTTTGCTGTCTACAATGGCATGAAAATGAAGGAGAAAGAAGAAAAGGATTTTCGTGGGCCATGGGGAGAGAGAGAAGATTAACTTAAATATTGCCTTTTGTTTAAAAGAAAATAACAAAAAAAATCTAGATACATAATCATATATATATGGATGTAGAGATTTCCTTATTAGGACATAATAGAACCACCCCACTCGTTTATTAAAAAAAAAAAAAAAAAAAAAAAAAAAAAACCAACAACAACAACAAACTATAAAGGGTTTCTAACCACAAAATTTTTAGTACTAGTATTTAATTAATAATCTTAATTGATTCGGAGACAATTTTCGTTGATACTGGATCCACCCAGAAAAATCAAATTAAAGCCGGTTATGATCCTACGGGTCATTACCCGTGATTTGGAAGGTTTCATATTTATTGATTTGATTGCATATGTAACAGTCAAAGTTGCATGTTCAAAACATTATTTTGGTAGCTTGTTATCGTCGTTTTACAAAACATTATTTTGGTAGCTTGTTATTGCTCAATAATAGTATATCAATGGTTAAAGTTACATGTTAACAGTTAGAAGTTTCATGTTCGAGAATATTTCATATTTATTGATTTCAATTGCATGTTTAATGGTTAAAATTGTGTGTTCGATTTACAAAGCATTGGACAATTACGTGTTAATGCTCGCTAATTGTTAGTCAATGGTCAAATTAGCATAATAATAGTTGAAAGTTTCATATTAGTAAAAGTTCCATATTTATTGGTATTAGTTGCATTTTAATTATTAAGGTTGCATATTTAATGGTTATAAGTTTAATGTTCTAGAAGGTTTCATATGTATTGATTGTGATAATTGCATGTTAATGGTTAGAAGTTTCATATTAGCAAGTTTCATATTTATTAGTTTGGTTGCATATTTATGTTATGGTTGGTGCTCAGAGTGCCAATCCGGATCGTATTTATGTCCGATTCATGAATACGAACAATACATTTTTCCATAATATTACTTATTTAATAGTAGCACCTCTTGTCTTTTATATATATATTCGATCTAATTACGATTAGATATCTTATTATGATTATATTGAAACTAAATCTGATTTAGTGATACGTGTATATTAGACAAAGACCTAGTAGATTTACAATGTAGTGCGCAGTTACAACGTAGTTTGTAATTGACATTGGGAATCGTCACAATAAGTTGTATATCCTTTAATAAAGTTCATGGTTAAGATTTACTAACACGGGTCGGTTAGTAAAATCCGCTGAGACCAGTACATGTCGTATATCGTGACTTGGTTCGATGGTTTATCCCAATGAACCATGAGTCTTGGGAGACTCGTATAGACATGTAGGTGTTTATTTGATAAACACTGAACGACTCATTAAAGATTTCCTAAAAGATGGTACACCAACGTCAATATGAATCTTCTCGAGTTGAGAGAGCATAGTGGTCTTTCGACTTGAGATACCACAGTGGATATATGAGTTATCCTTCATACTTTGATGGTAGTCACGTCACCGATCTATTTAGATCAGACCTCCGCCTGTTCGTTGGGTGTGGACTGATGCTCATGATATCCAGTGCGTATTAAGATAGAATCTGTCAGTCATGTGTACAGGGCATAGGTATCCTACACGTGTTTGGGATCTAGTAAATCTATGGTCGTGGTATAACTTCGGAAGCGAGCTCCGAGTGTTATTTAGAGATCGTAAATTTGAAAGTCGACTATATTATACAATAAGGATTTGATGTTCTTATCTATATCTCAGGTATAATATGGATAGCCTGTGACGGAGGGATTATACGTATGCAATGACCTCGACTTGCATAGTTTAGAGAGAGATTATCTGTGGTCGTCATAATTCATGAGTGGGTGAATTATGGACACTAAAATTGGATTTCGTGACGGATAAACCTAAACTTAGAGAGTCCCACAATATGAAGTGTACTCGTTGAGCACTTGGGCAACGCGTTATGAATAATATAGATTATTCATAATACTTCATAAAATTAAATGAGTTAATTCGAATCGTTTAATCGGTTAAACGAAAACGCATGAATAAGGGTATTTTTTTGGTCAATCGTAATATTGTGTATTTGTATTTGATACATAATTTGATTAGATACATATTAATTAATTTTAAATGAGATTTTGACACATGTCACTTCTATACATATTTTATTTAATGTAAATAAAATACATATGGATTAATAATTATATTAATTAATTATTTAGATATTTGAATGTTAAATATTTAAATGATTAATTGATATATATATATATATATATATATATATTTCATAATTGTTATGGAATATATGTTTAATTATTATTGGTTACACTTGGCATTAAATTTAAGGTTAAAGTGTTAAATTGATTTTTGACTACTTTAACTATATTTAATTTAATTAGATAATTTTCATTTGTGATAATTGTTATCACACATGCTTATATTAATTGGTAACATGTGGCATGATTTATTAATTTGATTTTGGATCAAATTATTTTTTTCTAAAATGACAAAAATGCCCTTCTAAAGTCGGCAATGCCATTTTAAAAGGAAAAAAAAAAAAGCCTTTTTTAATCTTCCAAATACCTCTCAAAATTTGCTTGATGATTCAAGGAAGAAAATGAAGAAAATCAAGAAAAAGCTTTAGGAAAATTTAGAGAATTAAAGGTAATCCCCAATATCCCAAATCTTGGAAAGCATGTTTCTTGTTCTTGATAATCTAGATAGATTCTAGAGTTTCTTATTTTCTTAAGAATTTGGGTGTTTTGGATTTGGAAGCTGGAATGAAGGGCTTATTGCATGTGTAAAGTTGAATTGAAAGATATTATTGTAATATTTGTTCAATTTGATCATTTGATGATTTTTCCATTCTAGAGTGTTATACCACTCTTTTAATGTCTATAATTGTTCTTGGGTGCTTTATTGGTGGTGGCTTGGATTGGTGTTGTGATTAATTGGATTAATATTAAGAAAATTATTAAAGCATGAATATTGATAATTTTTGTTACAAAATCAGATCTGGAAAACCTGGGTTTATTGTGATGAAAATTATGTCATATAAATGTATTGGATGTGTTTGGGGTGTTGGAACAATTGCCGGAAATTGTTTCGGAGTTGAAATAAGTGAAACAACGGTGAAAAAGGGTGACCGAAAAACGGCGTTACCGGGGATTTTGAGCCAACCGTGGTGGGCTGCCAAAACAGTGATTGGTCATTGTTCGGGCAGCCCATGAACTGCCCTAGTACTATTGGGGCTGACCTGGGCATCCTTCATGTGCATTGGTTGGTCAGTTCGGTCAAAAACGTGTTTTATGCCATTTTACGGAAAAATATATTTTCGTAAAATTTTCGCGATGTTTCTTAACTATTTATGTCATTATTTGATATCGAATAAATATATTTAGGTGAAATGTGAATGAATTATTCATATTGGATATTGAATAATTTATTCGGTAATTTAAAAAGTTTTAAAATTATGATTTCACCCGAACCGCGAGCTTCCGCTGCGCCCGCGCCAAAACCCCAACAAAAATGGTATCAGAGCAGGTCTGTTCCTTCATCCATTACATTTTTCATGCTTTATATACGATATATAATCTAATTTTGATGTTTGCACATGCATGTAATTTAGATATTTCTTTACTTTTCGGTTCTACGCTAACGAGAAATGTAACGGAAATTTAATGGTTAAGTTAAGTTATGTTTTCTAAGGTAGAATTGAATTGTTTAGAAGTTGATCTAGATTATATTCTGAATTTGATGTAGAGCAAAGCTTTCTTGAGGAATATCCCCGTTTAAATAAGGCATTAGAGTGACATGTATTGGATGCATGTTTCCTGGTCCGTCTTGTCAATAGGGGTGAACAAATTTGCGGTTTAGAAGACGACCCGACCCGACCCGAGGAAACCCGACCCGACCCGGGGCGGGTTTCATAAATAGTAGAAAAAAATCGGGTTGTCATGACCCGACCCGAGATATTCGGGTCGGGTCACGGGTTTCATTTAAAAAGTCGGGTCGAACCCGACCCGACTACCGTCAATATAAAAAATAAAAATAAAAATATTAGGTTTACAAGTTACAACTTTACATTGTTCTTCACCCCTCACTCAACACACAGCAGCAAGCCCCTCTCTCTCACGAAGAAACCACTCAAACCAGTGACTCTCTCTCTCTCTCTCTCGATCTCGCCCTATAGCCATTAGCCTCTACCCTCTATCTCTCTCTTTCCAAACTTTCTTTCTCGGTGAGTTTCCAATCTAGTATCTACGATTTCTACAATTTTTATTTTGTTTTGTAAGCATTCAATCAAAACATATTTTGATTAAGGTTTTGGATTTATTTGCTTTGTGACAGGAAGAGGGAGGATTTGTCATCACTGTTAATGAACTGATTAATTAGGAACATGATTTTATGCAAAGGTATTAATAAGGTGGTTTTGAAAATAAAAACTGTGATGACAAAGACAAATTGAAACTGTGATGCTAAAATGAGTAAAACAAATAAGGAAAAAAAAAATCTGCAAAGAATGAACTCGAACTTGTGACTCCTTGCATTTTATCTCAACAATTATCCACTGGAACTGGTGCATCGATTCATCAATTTTGTACCATTAAAAATTATAACTACATATTTTCAGAATCTGTTGACCCAACTGAACCCGAGTCAACCGACCCGACCCGAACGACCCGACCCGATCGGGTCACCATCCATAATTTCGGGTTCGGGTTTTGATTTGCAGATGACCCGACCCGATCGGGTCGATTAGAATTTGCCGGAACCCGACCCGTACCGACGTGTACACCCCTACTTGTCAATACGGTTTATGGGTATCTTTCTATGGCTGCATCCGAGAAAGTGCCAAAGCAGTGGGGTGTGTTGATAGAATTTTATCCATGCCGGGTGTATATTTGATACTAGACAAATTCAAGTGAAAGTGGAAATCCTGAACGTGCCAAAGCTGTCATGACTACATCAATAGCTTGAGTTTGTCATTGGCAAGTGAAGCGTTGATACGCCTCCCTGTGAAAACGGTCAGGACCAAAATTAGGAGTCACAGTGAGTGTGATTGACAATGAGTTATCTACCTGATGAATATATGTAGGTGAGATCGTGCCAAAGCTGTTAGTCGGAATATAGTCATGGGGTCCACTTCTCACTATGGAATTCAATTTAATTATTGAATTCCCGTTTTCCGTTGGGGATTACGATATTACGTAAAGTAGTGAGATATAATGTTGGGTTAAAAATCCATAACTAAAGCAGTGTGTAATTTTATGAAAATTGCTGCTTTTGTTTTCATTTATTCTATATTGTTAATAGAATTATACTTCTAATCCACTACATGCATATTATTTGAATATTTTTTGTTGACTTCACTTATGGTTGCGTTTTTTTAGAATAAGTTCTAGAATGTTAGTAGACTTTGATATTGTTAGATTAGTCAAAACCATCGAGAACTGTTGTTCCGATTTTCTTGAAAATCAAGATGGTTAGTGACTTAGTTACTAAGTCACGATAAGTAATCTAAATAGATATTTGTTTTAGGATATAATTATCTAGAGAGAATAGTTTCTTATGAGGTAAGAATTGACGTGAATTAGTTCATGTCTCGATATTCTTGACTGACATTCAAAAACCCTATTAGGTATTTGTTTATCTTATAATGACGTTTATTGGCTTTAGTGACTTTTAGAAGTCATGTGTTTGACACAGTTTGCTAATCAATTATTTACAATTGTTGTGATTAATTGAAGGCAAATTATAGAGCTTAAGAAATAAGATGTGTATAGTTGTGTGTTGAGAATTTCGATTCTCACAATACGACAACTATAGATTTATTAAACTAATACATTGGATGTATGTAGTTTAATGAATTATAAATTACCTTGGATAGTTTTCTTTACTTCGTAACTTAGTTAATGAGTTGTCATTACTTAGTTGTGTGTTTCTATAAGAATACACATTGATCGTTTTGAATAGTTTGAGAACTTTCAATATGTTTCTGATGAAATGCGGATAGAATATTTTGAATGGTTCAAAAATATTCTATTTGAAGTGTGAAAACTATATTTTAAAATTCGTCGTGAGTCTTTGAATTGTTCAAGGATGTTTGATATGATCAAACATATGAATTTATGGCAATTAGTTCTAAAGTTATTTAATGAATTTGATTCTTACTCAATATGATTCTTCTACGATTCCATCGTGATGGAATTGATCAGTGGGAGAAATCGAATCTTTTATGATCTGATTCGTTTGTATTGAGTGTTACCGAATTAGTTTTTCAATACTCTTGGGGTTATGCTCCAGTAACACTAATTCATCATTTTAATTAGTGTTCCATTAGTTTCTACAGTTACGTATATGATATGTATAGGTAGAAAATTTGAATCTTGAAAAGTTTGAGATTTGAATCTTTCTTTTGTATAATGGTTATATAATCAAAAGTACTTGCGCCTCGGAGGTACAAGTAAAAGTTTATCATTTATTCTATTTAATAGAATATTGTATTCTATTTGATAGAATATCTTTTCTATGATCCCGAGTAATAAAATTATTTTATTACTTGGTAAGTAACATCAGATGTTAATGATTATAGAAAAGACTTGACTTATTGAAGTCAAATATGAGAGTGATAAACTAAAATGGAACTACGTAATTAATAGGATGAAAAGACCCTTAGATAGCTTTCATATAAGTCCAATAGGATGTCAGAATCATTTACAAAGTATTTGATACTTAATGATTCTGTTATTTTCTTATTAAAGAAAATTATCCTATAACTTATAGTGGGAGCGATATTTGATATCGATTTCGGAAATTACCATTGAACCATAAATCTAAGATTGTTCATAGCTTACTACGATCAAGTTTTGAACTTGATTAAGCTTTCTTTATGAATCGCTCACAAAATGTGCAAATTGTTTGTGCAGCAAAAGCAAAGTGAGTTTGTTAAAGGTTTGACCTTTATAGTATGACAGTGAGAAAAGTTATACTCAGTGATCTATTGTAAATTCTGAGAAAACTTGTCTCTGGTTGCACTAATTGAACAATTAAAGATCTGTTGGTTAATGTTGATATTAAACTGTGTATTTAGCAAAGTGATGTTCTTGAGTGGTTTCTTCGAATAAGAGATCCATTGCGATTTCTTTGTTTGAAGAGTTCATTCTAGAATGACCCTGGAGATGTATTTTGCTGAGATCACAGTTTGGTGTACTAGCTTATAGAGCCTATTGTAGACTCGTATAAGTTTTCTGAAAATCTGTGTTCTCTAATTTTGATACAGTCAGATTGTCTGATTTTATCAAAGCATATAGAATACATATATGATAATAGGGTCATTAGGAGCGTACAAATTTCTTTCTAGTGTTATATATCCTAACGACATTGTCATTATTAATGTAATAATGAGATGTTTGTAAGGTAAAGGATTTACCTAAGTCTTTTTTTCTCCGTGATAGCAGTGGGAGTAGTCTCTGTTATATTTGATATAAAGTTTCATATATGATATAAAACTAAGAGACTTATGAGAAACTCTCATTAGTCGTACATTGGATATGATCTTATAAAGGACACAACAAGACTATCTGTGTGACAGTTAGTATAATTGTTTGACATTTAATGTGTCTCTTGTATATAGTATTAATCTTTCGTAAAGGATGATTCCTTTTATCGAAAGAGAAATTGATTAGAATGTCTAGTCAATCTGATGCATCATATGATGATAGTATAATGAATACTATATTATGTGCGATTAAAGATATTAATTTAATTGTAAATGTTACGAGTTATTTTGATATGTTATAGACCATATGATGTGTCTTGAAACATGTTCTTTGTTATCTTTGAGATATTAAGAACAAGTTTCTTATTCATGGAGAATATAATTCCAACCATTAGGGTCAGATTAGTTTTGAGTCTAATTATGACATTAGATGGTCTATGTCATATAAAGTCAGAAAAGATGCAGTGGGAATGTCACGGTTGATTCTACTGTATTAGTGGAATTCGTTGCAACTTATGAAGTATTGACTTATGAAGTTGCATAGTGATCTTATAGATTAGATGTTTTGATATTAGTGTTGTGTTTGTTGTTGTCTACTTAGTATTTTTGATTTGATCTCTAAATACATAGACAACTTAATAACTATAGCACAATATTGATATATTGATGTAGAAATTGGATTCTACAAAATATGAATGATGTTGGCTAAGGAAAACAATTGGCTTTGTTTGACAGATTCAATTTGTAATAGCGGGCTTACTTGTTGTTGTCTACCTCTTGAGTGCTAGGTGAGCTCTTGAGGGCCATGAGTATGTAATATACATTGAGATGTGTATATGATATCGTGGATTGGCACTAGAGCAAGTGGGAGAAATTATTAAGGTTGGTGCTTGGAGTGCCAATCCGGATCGTATTTATGTCCGATTCATGAATACGAACAATACCGTTTTCCATAATATTACTTATTTAATGGTAGCACCTCTTGTCTTTTATATAAATATTTGATCTAGTTACGATTAGATATCTGATTATGATTAGATTGAAACTAAATCTGATTTAGTGATACGTGTATATTAGACAAAGACCCTAGGAGTAGTGCACAGTTACAACGTAGTTTGTAATTGACATTGGGAAGCGTCACTATAAGTTGTATATCCTTAAATAAAGTTCATGGTCAAGATTTACTAACACGGGTTGGTTAGTAAAATCTGTTGAGACCAGTACATATATGTCGTATATCGTGACTTGGTTCGATGGTTTATCCCAATGAACCATGAGTCTCGGGAGACTCGTATAGACATGTAGGTGTTTATTTGATAAACACTGAATGACTCACTGAAAATTTCCTAATAGATGGTACACCAACGTCAATAGGAATCTTCTCGAGTTGAGCGAGCATAGTGGTCCTTCGACTTGAGATACCAAAGTGGATATATGAGTTATCATTCACACTTTGATGGCAGTACGTCACCGATCTATTTAGATCAGACCTCTACCTGTTCGTTGGGTGTGGACTGATGCTCATGATATCCAGTGTGTATCAAGATAGAATATGTCAGTCCTGTGTACAGGGCATAGGTATCCTACACGTGTTTGCGATCTAGTAAATCCATGGCCGTGATATAACTTCGGAAGCGAGTTCCGAGTGTTATTTAGAGATCGTAAATTTGAAAGTCGACTATATTATACCATAAGGATTTGATGTTCTTATCTATATCCCAGGTATAATATGGATAGCCTGTGACGGAGGGATTATACGTATATAATGACCTCGACTTGCATAGTTAGCGAGATTATTTGTGGTCGTCATAATTCATGAGTGGATAAATTATGGACACGAAATTGGATTTCGTGACGGATAAACCTAAACTTAGAGAGTCCCACAATATGAAGTGTACTCGTTGAGCACTTGGGCAACGCGTTATGAATAATATAGATTATTCATAATACTTCATAAAATTAAATGAGTTAATTCGAATCGTTTAATCGGTTAAACGAAAACGCATGCATAAAGGTATTTTTTTGGTCAATCGTAATTATTGTGTATTTGTATTTGATACATAATTTGATTAGATACACATTAATTAATTTTCAAATGAGATTTTGACACATGTCACTTCTATACATATTTTATTTAATGTAAATAAAATACATATGGATTAATAATTATATTAATTAATTATTTAGATATTTAAATGTTAAATATTTAAATGATTAATTGATATATATATTTCATAATTGTTATGGAATATATGTTTAATTATTATTGGTTACACTTGGCATTAAATTTAAGGTTAAAGTGTTAAATTTGATTTTTTACTACTTTAACTTTATATTTAATTTAATTAGATAATTTTCATTTGTGATAATTGTTATCACACATGCTTATTATTAATTGGTAACATGTGGCATGATTTATTAATTTGATTTTGGATTAAATTAATTTTTTTCTAAAATGACAAAAATGTCCTTCTAAAGTCGGCAGTGTCATTTTAAAAGGAAAAAAAATTCTTTTAAAAAAAAAAGGCTTGCCATGGCCGAAACTTGATCTTCCAAATACCTTCTAAATTTTGCTTGATGATTCAAGGAAGAAAAGGAAGACAATCAAGAAAAAGCTTTAGGAAATTAAGAGAATTAAAGGTAATCTTCAATATCCCTAAGCTTAGAAAGCATGTTTCTTGTTCTTGATCATCTAGATAGATTCTAGGGTTTCTTCTTTTCCTAAGAATTTGGGTGTTTTGGATTTGGAAGATGGAATGGAGGGCTTATGCATGTTTAAAGTTGAATTGAAAGATATTATTGTAATATTTGTTCAATTTGATCATTTGATGATATGTTGTCATTATAGAGTGTTATGACCACTCTTGTAATGCCTAGAATTGTTCTTGGGTGCTTCATTGGTGGTGGCTTGGATCGGTGTTGTGATTAAATGGATTAATGTTAAGAAAATTGGATCAAAGCATGAAATATTGATAATTTTTGTTACAAAATCAGATCTGGAAAAACTAGGTTTATTGTGATGAAAATTATGTCATATAAATGTATTGGATGTGTTTTGGGTGTTGGAACAATTGCCGGAAATTGTTTCAGAATTGAAATAAGTGAAAACGGCGAAAACGATGTTATCGGGTGACTTTTGAGCCAATCGGGTGATGGCTGCCAAAATAGTGAATTGGTCACTGTTCGGGCAGCCCATGAACTTCTCTAGTACTGTTGGGGCTGACCTAGGCAGGCCTCATGTGCATTGGGTGGTCGGTTCGGTCAAAAACGCGTTTTATGTCATTTTGTGGAAAAATATTTTCGTAAAAGTTTCGCGATATTTCTTAACTTTTTATGTCGTTATTTGATATCGAATAAATATGTTTAGGTGAAATATGAATGAATTATTCATATTTGATATTGAATAATTTATTCGGTAATTTAAAAAGTTTTAAAATTACAATTTCACCCGAACCGCGAGTTTCTGTTGCGCCCGCGCCAAAACCCCAATAATTTAATGGTCAAAGTTGCATATTTAATGGTTAAAATTATATGTTAATCAATTAAAAAGGTAACATGTTTATTATTTATTCTAAAAGCTCTTAATTCCCAATCGTTGGATCTTATTAAAATTGATATAACGATTGGAAACCCATGGGTATTGTATACACATGGGCATTATAGATGGCCCCTAATAAAATAGCTAGCTACGGCTACCCATCAATTTTGTCTACATATCTTCAACAAGCTCAAAAGATAAGGTTATTTTAAGGGCTAGTAGGTACGGATAGCAACAAGCCAGGTATGATATGAGGATATTAATATTTTTATTTGTCTCGTTCAATCACCGAGTATGAAAAGTGCCCCCTTATTTGCCTCTAATATTTCGAACCCCGTGAACCTTCGTGCGGTTCCCGTCCACATTGGAATTTTATCTCCATTTGAATGGAGATATCAATACCTTTGTATCTGACCCGTCCAACTAACGAATATAGAAAAATGTCCATTTACCAGCCCCCCAACTTATCAGGCCTAGAGTTTTACTTTTATCTTTAGGGTTGAGTAGAATATTAAGAAAGTATTGATGGGTGGTGTTAAAGATCTCAAATTTCACGTTGGTTAAATATAATATAAATGAGAATATAAGTATATGGGCTCCATCTTTTTATAAATCGATTTTAAGATTATGAGTTTGTAATAATTTGTATAAGAATAGACACCATGCAAAGTATGGAATTAGACACACCATGCCGAGCATGGAATCGGTATAGTAGCGATTTTGTAACCGTTGTTGCGAACAAGACGACTTGAGAAGGGCTGAACAATATAAATGATAATATAACCTCATGTGCTCCTTCTCTTTATAAACCGATTTTTAAATATGAATTTTTAGAAATACCTAAATGAGTTAAATTTGGTTCTTCCAACTGGTACAATGATAGAGACTTAAATTTTGATAATTTACTATATAAAGAAAACATGAATATCTTACATGGACAAAATTTGATAATTTGTTATGTAAATAATGCATGAATAAACGTTAATCATTCATCTTACATGGACAATGGTCACAATTACTTTGATCCCTTAACACTTAGTGTATTTTTCTTCCTGAGTACTCATTTTTTTCTTTTGCACATTGGTATTAAATAGTTCCCAATCTATATATTGAAATAACTGAAATACCCTTGATTGTTAAGCTACATATTGTCACATTTTGATGGTCAAAATTCAATACCATAACTTTGGTCGATTCACCAGGACCTATTTAGTTAAAATGGAAAAGAAAAAAAAAAAAAAAGCTATGTCATTATTAGAAAACATAAAAACTTGGTGACCCAAATGTTATTTCATGATTCGTAATTGCATATATTATAATATATGCCTATATGGTAAGAGTATAAAAATCACATAACAGTTGGATCCGTTAAGAATACACATTTTTGTTACTAATTCCTAACAAAGATACAAAAAATATCAAAACGAAATTGCCAGCCAGAGGCTACTAGCGTTGAAGGAACTATTACAAACGAACGGACTACATTTCACAAACAATTCCCGCCAACCCCTTCCCCTCTCCCAGAAACTTGAAATTAATAATGTTAAAACTTCAAAGGAAATCATCGGCAGACCTACCGATGATCTTTATATTCATTCAAATGTTACCAGGAATGACTTCGTTTACTTCAGAATCCTGGAGAATCAGGACCAACCGGACCACTTACATTTACAGCCTGCTCGGAAATAGTTACGAGAACTGGCTCCTTCTGTATGATCAGAAAGTTAAGCGGAGTTAGGTCTCAACAAAACAATCCAGGCCACAAAACAGTAAATTTAAGCTAAGATGGGAATAAGCATATTATTTTCTATTGTCTCTCATGTTAGGAGATCGTGGGCTGAAGCTGATACGTAAGTAAAGTGAAATTGAAAACAATTGTTAGTTCAGGAGACGTTACCTATTATATAACAATATAATAATAATTATGAGGCTTAGAAGTTTCTACTTGAGAACACTTGATTCTCTTTCCAGTTTCTACTTCAATTTGTGCTTTGAAATTTTTGAAAACTGACATCACATCTGACTTATTTTTTATTGGGTACACCCAACATCTTCTAAAAAAGTCGTCAATAAATGATACAAAATATTTTATTTTCCCCAGAGATTGAACTGTTGCTTCTCAAACATCAGAGTGAATCAATTCTAATATGATTTCACTCCGAACACTTGACTTGCTGAATTTTAATCTGTTTTGCTTACTTGTAACATAATGCTCACAAAATGGTAGACTAACCGCTTTCAAGCCTGTGAGTAACGTTTGATTGATAAAAAATTTCATTCTCTGTTCTGACATGTGGCATAGTTTCTAATGCCACAACATAGAAGCTCCATCTCCATAATCCAGTGATGCCACCAATGCAGTTGCTTCTTGAATTGAGTCTCCCAAGAGCATATACAAGTTTGTTGAGATCATTTCAGCTTTCAAGACTGTAAGTGCTCCTTTCACCATCTTTAATACCATGTTTTCAACAACGGTCTTGT
>SKCR01035271.1:0-81838 GCA_019454045.1 Zanthoxylum bungeanum | reverse complement strand
TATAATGTAATGTTTCAAAATATTATTTGGTAAATAAATAATAATTGATTTACAAATGTTTTAATCTATGCCAAGTTGAGAAGGATGACTTCGATGATCACGGACTTCCTATAGCTGAGTGAGACTGTCATTGACATTGAGGAAGAAGAAGCGGAGAATGAAATTCTATGGCATGAACAGGAGGACTGTCAGAGGACCATCAGGATCTAAGCCTATTACTGCTGAGATTGCTGCCATCAAGAACCGGCGCTTCTCCAACCTGGTAGACCTTTGTCCAAGGTACTTGAGAAGTTGGCAAGGCAAGGACTCTTAAAACCCTTGGAGCCTAAACCACTCCCAAATTCTCCCCCACCAAACCTCAACATGAACCGCTACTGTCACTTCCACCAACAGAATGGCCATGACATCGACAGCTGTGCCCGCCTCCGCCATGAAATCCAGAACCTAATTGACTCCCACAAAATTCCTGACCCGAGAGAGAACAGCCCAACACATACCGTATGATCAACTCTGGCCTACCCGAAGACCTTGTCCTCCAAACCTTTGACCACCAAGCCTTTTGCCTGGGGATTTGGGATAGCAACAGTGAGGATGAAATGGATCAGAAGAAGAATTTCTGGGAGGACTTCTCGAGTAGGGATGAAGAGGAGGTAAGGGGATGACCCGAAATGGGCATTTTTATATTGACGCTACAGAAAATGGGAAGGAAGTGTTGACAGAAGGCCGAGAGGTGGCCGAGAATACGGAGAATGCTGAGGGAGATGTAGTGTTGCGGCAACTAAAGAAGACCCGAGCACATATAAGCATTTTGGAATTGTTGTGTGCGTCTCAGGAGCACAGGCGGACTATGGTTGAGGCCTTGAGCAAGATAGTAGTGCCGGAAGATGCCAACCCCGCAATATTTGTCGGGTCGGTGCAAAAGAAAGCTCTGCAGATAATCTTTTCTGAGGGAATAACTCCCGGATGAAGGAAGGAACCATAATAGGCCTTTATTCATCAAAGCTGAAGTAAGAGGCAAGAGGACATCTTGTATGATGGTGGATGACGGCTCATCCATCAATGTGTGCCCATTGAAGATTTTGGTGAGGCTGGGTATAAAGCCGACAGACTATCAAGGCTTATGATGATAGAAAGCGGGGAGTTGAGGGCACTGTTGCCACGACGGTGAAGGTGGGCCCAATCGAGGATGAAGTTGAGTTCACAGTGTTGGATATCCCGGCCACTTTTGCCTTGTTGTTGGGAAGGCCGTGGTTTCATAAGCTTGGGGGCGTGCCCTCCACTCAGCATCAGATTATTAAGTTTCCGTATGGATGATAGATTGTCACCATCTAAGATGAGGTGGACAATGCTGTGGTCGCTTTGGAAATACAACCTTTCACGAGGTTCCAAGTCTCGGCAACTTTTGAGGAGTGGGTGGATCCTAAGGTGGCTAGGATCATGGAAAAATGAAGTTCGAGCGGGTAAAGGTTCAGCATTCCAAACTTTAAAGGGCAGACTACCCGGAGGGGTTTGGGATACAGGTCTGACGAGGAAAAGCCGAAAATCAAGAATAAATGGAGGCTAGAGCTGATGAAATTCTTTGTAAAGGCTTCGGGGTATCAAGGAGAGCCCGAACCAGTAGAAGTTAACGGGATTGTGGTGCCTGGATTTGAGATCTTTCAAGATGTGCTGGGTGAGAAGCCGCTGACAGAAGAAGGAAAAAGAGAAATGGGAAGAAGATTTGATGAAATTGGAGAGCCTAACTCTCAAGGAGAATAAGGAGGCTGAGATTAACCCGGTTGCGGAGGATGAAATGTATGTAGATGATGAAGACATTTATCTTTCTGACTTATTTGAGTGTACTCCCGCATTTACTAGCAATAAAGACAATCATTTTGCTTACTTACATGTGTCTCTTCCTCTTAACTTGCATGACTTGAGCATATTTGATATCAACTCAACTAAAACGAATGCATTCAACCTTGGTACGCCTGAAAGCCCCAGAGAAGTATTAATTGCGAGTGCGGTTATCGCCGAAGAGCGGAAGAATTTAGAAGGGATGTTGGTTAAATATGCCAAAGTATTCGCTTGGTCCTATGAGGACATGCCTAGGGTAGACAGAAGTATTTCCCAGCATGCGATACCGACTTATCCAAATATGATGCCAGTGAAGCAGAAGCTTCGAAGGATGAGACCTGAATGGGTCGAGAAGGTCAGAGAGGAGGTTAAGAAATAAATAGATATGGGATTTCTGGAAGTAGTTAAATATCAAGAGTGGTTGGCAAACATTGTGCATGTGCCGAAGAAAATGGCAAGGTTAGAGAATGTGCATGGATTACAGAGATCTTAATAAGGCTTGCCCGAAGGATGAATTTCCCTTGCCTCATATAGATGTGATTGTTGATAGTACGGCTTTATCGGCCATGTACTCATTCACGGATGGGTTCTTGGGATACAACCAGGTCCTTATGGCTGAAGAAGACAAGTATAAGATGGCCTTTGTCACGGAATGAGGTACTTATTGCTACAAGGTGATGCCGTTTGGGATTAAGAATGCAGGAGCCACCAGCGGATGGCCACTACTTTATTTCACGACTTAATGCATAAGAAATCGAGGAGTATGTAGACGACATGATGGTGAAATCAGAAACGAGAGACGGACACATAAAGGCACTGGAGAAGTTCCTTGAACGAGTCGACAAGTATAACCTGCGACTGAATCCTAAGAAGTGTGTGTTCGGCGTAACGTCAGGAAATTTGCTAGGCCATACGGTGGGAATGAGAGGAATAGAAGTGGACCCTGAGAAAATCAAGGCAATTACTGATATGCCATTTCCGAAGACAGAGAAAGAAGTCAGAGTCTTCCTTGGTAAAATCTAGTACATCAGCCGGTTCATCGTTAAGTTGACATCAGTATGTGAGCCCATCTTCAAACTGTTGAGAAATGACCAGCCAGTGAAGTAGAATGAGCAGTGGTAGGAAGCCTTTGACAAAATCAGAGAATATTTGGTGAAGCCTTTTGTTTTGAAACCTCCAAGGCTGGGCAAACCTTTGATACTATATTTGCAATTGAACCCGAAGCACTGAGGGAAATAATGGTACAAGCAGATGAGACGGGAGTAGAGCATGCAATCTACTACCTCAGTAAGAAGATGTTTCCGTATGAAGACCACTATCAAGAAGTATAGAAGATTTGTCTGGCAGTAGTGTGGGCGTCCAGGAAATTACGCCATTACTGCCAATCCTACAAGATCCAAGTGGTAGCAAAGGAGAATCCTTTGAAGTACCTGCATTTAGTACCTTCGCTAGTTGGAAATTTGGGCAGATGGTTGGTATTGCTGACAAAGTTTGATGTTGAGTATCTCACTTCTAAAGTCCTCAAAGGGCGAGCCATAGCAGAGTTCCTGGCATTACAACCGATAGAATGAGATCAATATAAGTTTGAATTCCCGGATGAGGAAATCCAGGCAATAACATTCCAAGGTTGGAAAATGTACTTTGACGGAGCGGTGAACTGCAAATGAGCCGGAATCGGGATTGTGATAGTAACCCCCGAAGGAGAAACCTTGCCTATGACCAAGAGATTGACGTTCAGAGTAACCAACAACATGGCTGAGTATGAAGCGTGTGCCTTCGGGCTGACGATACTAATAGCCTTGAAGGCTAAGAACGTGGAAATCTATGGAGACTCGACGTTGGTAGTCCGACAGATGCAAGGAGAATGGGAATTGAAGGAAGACCGGTTGAAACCGTACTTATTCCACCTCAGGAGTTTGGCACGGGCCCTCCCTGACTGCAAGTTCCAGCACTTGTCGTGAGAAGAGAATCAGATGGCAGACGCATTGGCAACATTAGCCGCAACTTGGGAAAATCCGGAGAAATTGGTGATGAGGCCACTGGTGTTGACAACAGCGAGTAAACCTATTTATTAGATAGAGAGAATCTTGGAAATAGAGATCAATGATGGAAAACCTTGGTATCATGATATCCAGCGGTATTTAGAACATAGGGAACTCCCGGAGGAAGCGAGTAGAGAGGATAGAATAGCCATTCAGAAGTTGTCTTCTCAGTATGTAAGTTTAAAGGAGAACTGTACAAGAGACATGCAAATGGTATTCAGCTGAAGTGTTTGAGAAAAGAAGAGGCTCAAAAGGTAATGAAAGAAGTACATGCTGGTGTATGTGGACCGCATATTAATGGGGTGAATCTGTCTCGTAAGATAGTAAGACAAGGCTTTTTCTGGTCGACCATGGAAGCTGACTGCGCGAAGATTGTAAAGCATTGTCATGAATGTCAAGCGCATGGTAACTTGAATCATTTACCGCACACAGAGTTGTATGGGCTGTCAGAGCCATGGTCTTTCTCAGCATGGGGAATTGATATGATCGGAGAGATTCGACCGAACGCATCGAATGGACATCGCTTCATAGTAGTGGTAGTGGACTACTTTTCAAAATGGGTGGAAGCCAAGTCATTTCGTAATGTTACAGCAAAGCAAATGGCAAAGTTCATAGCTCGGAATCTCATTTGTCGATATGGTATGCCACACCACGTGGTCACGGACAATAAAGTCCAGTTTCAGGGAGAAACAAAGGCGATGTTACAGAAGTACGGAATAGGCCATCACAAGTCGTCACCTTACAGGCCGCAAGCGAATGGGGTAGTCGAGGCAGCCAATAAAATAATAAAGACGATTTTAGCCAAGATGACAGAGAATTACAAAGATTGGGCTGATAAGCTACCATATGCCCTGTGGGGGTACAAAACTTCAGTAAGAACAGCAACATGAGCCACACCTTACTCTTTGGTCTACGGAATGGAAGCTGTATTACCGGTGGAAGTTGAGATACAGTCCATGCGGGTATTAGCAGAAGTAAAATTGCATGAACAAGAATGGGCCTCGCAGAGGTTTGAACAGTTAGCATTGATGGATGAGAAGAGGATGAAGTCCTTGCATTATATGCAGATATACCAGAAGAGGTTAGCTCGAGCATTCAATAAGAATGTGCGTCCTACCAAGACCATGAAGGGTGATCTGGTGCTTAAGCAGTTGACGCCAACGACAACAGACCCGAGAGGATAGTTTAGACCAAATTGGGAAGGACCTTACATTGTACAGAAAGTAATGGGAAATGGAGCAGTGAGACTGTCAGACCTGGAAGGGAATAAGTTCACCGAGCCGATCAATGTGGACAGATTGAAGCAGTACTTTTCCTGAGGAAGAGAAGACCGAGTAGTCACAGGCAGAAGACCTAACCCAACGGGATAGGAAACTCATTCATGCATGCATGCATACACGTAACATATTTTGCATTCTTTTTTTCGTGATTGTTTTGTTTTGTATTCACAGGTTTCGAAGAAGAAAAAAAGAGAAAGCGGCAAAGACAAGCCAATCAGAAGCAGCAACAGTACAATAAGTTTAAGAAATGAATCATTATTAGTTTCGGGGATGAGTCCCAGGTTTGAGGCCCATATCAATCAGTTTCGGGGATGAGTCTCAGGGTTGAGGTCCATATCAGTATAGTTTCGGGGATGAGTCCCAGGGTTAAGGCCCACGCCAGTATCAGTTTCAGGAAGGAATCTCAGGGGGCGAAGCCCATATTATCAGCAGTCGAAATGAAGAATTCCATGAAATGAATGAGTGAAAAAAAAAAGAAAAAAAAAAGAAAGAGAAGTATTTGATAGTTAAACATATGTCCGGTGATGACACTGTTTGCTGTAGGGAGAAACCTTAGAAACGATAAGTGCAAGATGTGCTCTCATCCGGTATTCTAAATGGATTGATCTCGGCGAGACTCAAGAGCACTTGATTACGGGATCTCAACAGTAGAAGCCTGAGTAGTTGGCGAGATGACTAGTTGAAGAGATGATGGATCAGTGAATGACTGTTTGCCTAGATGTCCACCCTGGTTTACTTATGCTACGATATATGATATGGTTGGAAGCAAAGAAAAAGTCTCTGCAATGAAAAGAAAAATAGACCGCCTATAACCAATAAGCGTGAAGCTACCCATGGGCGAGTATTATGACCACCATGAGGAGAAATTCTACCTTAAAGGGTAGGTGTGTCAAAAAAGAAAAGAAAAAAAAAAAAAAAAAGAAAAAATAATGAAAAGAATGAGACAAGAGAAAAAAAAGACCATATCATGTTGATTATGAAGAAGTAATCACAGAGTGTGATCAAGACATCTAGGTTGGTTAGACCCACCGATCCGATTCTCCGAGACAAGATCATCGAGTTGGCTTATTTAAGGATTAATCTGCGAAAGAGCCTTGGCACACACACACTAGGAGTCTAGTTCAGATCACTCATTCAGACGATCAGAGCTGAGTGTATTAAAGAACTTTGAAGGTTCTCTAGTTTCGACGCGAAGCATCCGTTGAGGACGAAAATATGCTTAGCTATCAGAATTATCTCGTGAGAGGCAGTACATTATAAACCATCACGGTGTTAGTATCAGTTTTGGAGATGAGTCCCAGGGTTGAGACCCACGTCATCAGTATCAGTATTACCGGGTATGGCACTCTGGGGTGAGGCCCACATTAGCATCAGTATCAGTCTTGCCGGGTATGGCACTCCGAGTATGAAGACACATCAACATCAATATCAGTCTTGCCGGGTATGGCACTTCGGTTATGGGGACGCATCAACATCAGTATCAGTTTTTCCGGGTACGTACTCCGGGTATGGAGATATTACAGCGACGCCTCGGGTATGTGGTTTAGCATGCCAGGTATGACACTCCAGGTATGGAGATATTACAGCAACACCTCGGGTATGGGGTTTAGCATGCCAGGTACGGTACTCCGGGTATGGAGATATTACAGCGATACCTCGAGTATGGGGTTTAGCATGCTAGGTACGGCACTCCAAGTATGGAGATATTACAGCGACGCCTCGGGTATGGGGTTTAGCATGCTAGGTACGGAACTCCGGGTATGGAGATATTACAGCGATGCCTCAGGTATGGGTTTTAACATGCCAGGTACGGCACTCCGGGTATGGAGATATTACAGTGACGCCTCGGGTATGGGGTTTAGCATGCTAGGTACGGTACTCCGGGTATGGAGATATCACTACGACACTCTGGGTATGGAGACGCAATCGTGACACCTCGGGTATGGGGTTTAGCATGCCAGGTATGACACTCCGGGTATGGAGACACTACTACGACACTCTGGGTATGGAGATGCAACCGCGACACCTCAGGTATGGGGTTTAGCACGCCAGGTACGGCACTCTGAGTATGGAGACACTACTGTGACACTCTGAGTATGGAGACGCAACCGCGACACCTCGGGTATGGGGTTTAGATTGCCAGGTACAGCACTCTGGGTATGGAGACACTACTGCGACACTCTGGGTATGGAGACGCAACCGCGACACATCGGGTATGGGGTTTAGCATGCCAGGTACGACACTCCGGGTATGGAGACACTACTGCGACACTCTAGGTATGGAGACGCAACCGCGAAACCTCGGGTATGGGGTTTAGCACGCCGGGTATGGCACTCGGGTATGGAGACACTACCGCGACACCTCAGGTATAGGGTTTAGCACGCCGGGTATGGCACCATCAAATCATTCAGTTCGAAGCAGCAAGCAAGTCAGGTGGCAGCTGGCGAGCCAGGTAAGTAAAAATGCATTGCATAACTTTGATAGGATTGTCATTGTCACACACTGCACAAGTCCTATCAAAGTGGGGGCGACTGTAGGCACTGTATTTTTACATATAAGTCCCGATGATGAGTCTCACATGGAGACACTACCTCTTTAAATTGTGGAAGTCGCGGGAAACAGACGTCGGAAGGGAAGAGTCAAGAATTGACACATTGTTGGAATTAATTCGTTTGTTTATGCTTCGGGTTTGCTTGTTGGACCTCTATTTTAAAACACACCCTTAGCCCAAACCCCCACAAACCACACACCAAGCCCACACATCACCAAACCAAACACCCAAGCCCACCAAAATGGACCAAACTCACGCCCAAGCCACTCTAAGTCACGCCCATTCACATTCCAAATTAAAAAAAAAATCACACATTAAACACATGCATAAATAAAGCCAAATCCCTTTCCTAAATTAAAGAAATCCTATGGATCCTTTTCCTAATGAAAACCAAATCATATCCCTAACTAAAAGAGAAGAAATCAAATAAAAATCAAATCACTTCCCTAATTAAAAGATTTTTCCTTATCACACACTAATTAAAAATATCTCCCATAATTACATAAATCCTTTCCCTTTTCACACAAGGTAAACCCCAACCCTTTGCCTATAAAAAGAAGCTTTCACCACACGCCCAAAGGGGCTAGCTCATTCACGTAAAAAACACCAAGCAGGAAATCATTGCCCATTACCGTCCAACACTTCTAAACTCCCCTCTTTGCCGTGAACAAATAACCAAAGTCTGTCCATTCAACGCACAAAGCCACCTCTTCACGTTACTACCCTCATCTTCACGCAAGACCACAACCTAAAATCCCCTTCATCACTCAAGACGACAACCATAAATCTGCCCATATATTCACGCATAAAGACACCACAAATCTGCCCATATACACACGCCTAAAACGGCCTCACACTCACCGAGCAAACAGCCCATGGAATAACTCTGAAATTGCCGAAAAAAACCCCCTAAAACAGTCCAGAATTTGCCCCAAAACTGCACCAACAACAGCCCTAAAATAGTGACAAAACACAGCCCCATCACCCTCCAAAACCACAAAAAACCGTCCCTTAAAACAACAAAAACAGTGACTAAAAACCAGCAGTAAAACAACGAAGGAAAATGTTGTACTACTGAACCGGAGGAGTTGCGGAGCATTAACCCTTCCGACGACCGTGTAACGCACTTTCGAGAGACGACAAAAGAGCTTAGACCTGAGGGCACCTTTTTTATTCATTATCCTTTATTTTTATTTATTTTAGTACTTTATTTCATATGAGTGTTGTGGATTGGTGCATGATGTGATTTCCGAATGAACGAAATATGTGGTCTCTCTTGTGGTATATCAGACAGAAACCCGGACGTAAATTCCGTAGCCGAATCCGAATGGACGGTAGTGCGGTTTGCACTCGGGATACAATGCCAAATACCATTTGAGAGACACACGTATTTCATTTCATCCAACCTTGTATTCGAGCATGATGTAGTCTAGTAGATTATTTAGCATGATTTAGTCTAGTATGTTATTTTAAGTATGATTATGTTATTTCTTTATGCATGATTTAGTTCTTTGCTTTCGCATTAGGAATTTAGTTTACGTTTGTGCTTAAATGATTATTTGTTTATTTTTTTTTATTTAATGGTTCAATATGCTCATTGTGTGACATTGTATGCTTGCCGTTATAATGACTTACTTTCAAAGCATGCAAACTTAGACATAGGATTTACTTTGATGAATGCGAACTAGACCTAAGTTACTCTTGAGCATATCTGTTGCGTAGATTCGGTTAAGATATTGCATAAATCATTTCATTACAAGTGGCATAAGTAAAGGACCATTCTGAACCCAACGGTTTGAGGTCTTCCCTTGCGAGGGGTGAGTGCGGCCTTAAATCTTTGTCCCAGTTCACACTGGGTGGCGACTTCATTTTGTTCTCCGGTTTAGTTCCTCCGTGAGCTATTCCGTACTCCCAACTAGGCCGCGAGCCTGGAACAGCATCGTCGATTTTTGTGTCCTACACCCGCATCGCGACGTGATCTGGGAAATTCCCAGAAATGCTTCTGGTGTAAATCACGTCGCGACATGAAAGGCTCACGCGTTGCGACCCGAACGGTGAAAATTTGGGCAACACTCTGGTTGATCTGCATCACGACGCGCACTGCCTTGCGTCGCGATGCGTGGATAAATAATTGCCTAAATTAGTTGCAAGCCATTCCAGTTTCACCCGAACGCGTTAGAGGCTACCCTATAAGTCTCGTATCAAACCATATGTATAAATTACGTCATAATATACGTACAATATGCCTCAGAGTGATAGCCCTTATTTGTATAGGAAAACTTATCTTAATTCCGATCTATTTACTCTTAGTAAGTTTTATAATCAATACTATCAATAATAGATCATCGTAGGAACCAGAGTTTTCTTAGCAACCGAATAATGCCAGCCAGATTTCCAAACTGTGAGTGGACACTACTATTTTAAATTGATATTTCATTTTGTTATTGTTGCAACATACTTACTTTTTATGCTTTAGGGCGATAGCTCATTTATTACATAAAAGTTTATAATTTAAGTTATATTTGAGAAAGAAATATTTTCATAACATGTTTTATGTTTTTCGAGGCATAGGGGAAAAACACACCTCAGTATGCAACTTGATTTAGAGATAGAATTGACGGATAGCACATGTGTACATGTAGATGACTGGGGGGAAGGCGATACATAATGATCCCATATCCTAGTTCAGGACTAGGGATGATAGATGCCCCTAGATCGTAACACCCTAAAGTCATGGTTTTGCATTCCTGGCTTTAGTTGGGCATATGGGGGGACTACGATACGTAACGCCCTCATATGTCATGTTTTCAGATATTAGCTTAAAGTTTCCATATATCAGATTTCCAGAAAACAATTTTCAAAGATCAGGTTTTAGAAACGGATTTCAGAAAGTAGATTTCAGAGAGATAAGCTTTATGGAAGAGATTTTAGACAAGGTTTTCAAAAAAAGAGTTTTTATATAAAGTTATTTCTGAAATGTGATTTCATAACCAAATATTTTTACATCAGTATTTCAGTTTTTCGTCCGCTCACTTAGGTCGTACAACGATCTAACCCTCACTTCCAATTTCCTTATCTTACAGGTATTCTCGGAGGATGAGCTCGGGAGGACGGATACTTTTACATTCACTAGGGATCGGAGTCCACCAGTCCAAGTCAGAGTCAGTGGGTGTCCAGTGAGTGTTAAGCAGAAGTCTTGTATTAGTCTTTGGTCGTGACAGTCATTGTAAAAGTAACAGTTAATGTTTATACAGTAATTAATATTGAGTTTGTTTTTTTCATGTTGTCGAGCTCGGGCATTGGTTTCGTACTTAAGGTTTTGATTGAGAAAAGAGTAATAGTGTAGTGTATAGTTAGAAAGACAGAGGCTCAGGGGAATAGTACAGCCTATTCCCTACCGGTAGCATCTCCCGGATTGGGGATGTTACCGATAAATCTAAACTTAGAGTCTCACAATATGAAGTGTACTCATTGAGCACTTGGGCAATGCGTTATGATTAATATAGATTATTCATAATACTTCACCGAATTAAATGAGTTAATTCAAATTGTTTAAACGGTTAAATGAAAATACATGCATTAGGGGCATTTCGATCAATTAATAATTAATGTGTATTTGTGTTTGATACAAGATTTGATTTGATACATATTAATTAATTGTCAAATGAGATTTTGACACATGCCATTAATATATGTATTTGTTATTTAATGTAAATAAAAATACATATATAATAATAATCATGTTAATTAATTATTTAGGTGTTTAAATGTAAAATATCTAGATAAGTAAATTATATCAATATTACATAATTGTTATTCAATATGTTTGATTATTATTGGTTACATGTGGCATGATTTTATTAAGCTTAAAGTTTACAAATTGGATTTGTTACCTTAAAGCTTATTATTATTAATTAATTAGATTAATTGACCAAATGACCAAAATGCCCTAATTTCCCCCCGTAAGTCGGTTATGCTTGCTTTTTAAATGAGAAAATTTTATTTTCTCAATTAAGAACAACTAGGCATGGTCGAATCCTCTATTTAAGAAAACTCCCAAAATTTTCTTGAAGAATCAAGGAATAAAGTAAATAAATCAAGAAAAAGTTTAAGGAAATTAGGAGATTTAGAGGTAATCATCATAACTCTTAAACTTAGAAAGTTTGTTTCTTGTTCTTGAGAATCTAGACAAGTTCTAGGGTTTATTCCTTTCTTATATTTTGGGGAGTTTTGATTTGGAGGATAGATTTGGAGGCTAGATGCATGTGTGAAGTTTGATTGAATAATATTAGTGTAATAATAGTTCAATTTTATCATTTGATGACTTGTTGCCATTCTAGTGTGTTATGACCACTCTTGTAACTCCTAGAATTAGTCTTGAGCTCTTCATTTGTGGTGACTTTAGTTGGTGTAATTATTAATATGATTAAGGTTGAGAAAATTGGATTTAAAGCATAAAAATGATATTTTTGATTACCAAATCAGATCTAGGATTTCTGTTATTTTTGTGATGAAAATTATGTTGTATAAATTTATTGGATGTGTTTTAGGCATTGGAACAATTTCCGAAAATTTTTTCGGAGTTGAAATATGCGAAAACGACGAAAAACAACGTTACCGGGTGAGTTTTGGGCTTACCGGGTGTCCGCTGTCCAAATAGTGAATTGGTCACTGTTTGGGTAGCCCATGAACTGACCAAGCACTATTGGAGCTGACCAGGGCAACCCCCATGTGTGTTGGTTGGTTGGTTTGGACAATAACTCATTTTATGCCATTTTGCGGAAAAAATATTTTCGTAAAAGTTTCGTATTGTTTCTAACTTATTTATGTCGTTATTTGATATCGAATAAATATGCTTAGGTAAAATATGAATGAATTATTCATATTGGATATTTAATAATTTATTCGATAACTTTAAAAGTTGTGCCCGCGCTAAAACCCCCAACAATATCGATGTCCCCCCAAGTCCTCTACATGTGCACACGTCCTCTCCGTAAATTCCATATATGTGATCAGTTACATACTGAAGTGGGTTTTCCCCCATGTCTCGAAAATCATAAATCTCAAGCTTTTAAAATTACTTTTTCCAAAACATTTCTTAAAATATAATCTTTCATGAAATAATTGTGATAAAACCAGCTAAAACCCTAAGTGCATAAAAATAAGTCTGATATTAAAATAACATAATGAAAATCAACTTAAAAGAAAAGTGTCCACTCACTGATTTGGAATCCCGCTCGTATTTTTTCGCTTGTCGAAGGAATCATGGTTCCTGCAACAACTTTTAATTGATAACTTTGATTAGAATGTGGGCTGGGGAACATATTACGAATTAACCTATATTTATCCATTCAATCACTTTCATTATTATATAAAAGCATATCATACTTCTATCATGATGTAAGATATATACACGAACTAATAAGAGGCCCTTAGGGTGGCCTCTAACATGCTGGAGTGAAGCTGGAATGATTTAAGACTGATTTGGGAAAAATTTGGTCACGCGTCACGATGCAGGGCTTTGCACGTCGCGCGTGTACCATTTCAGAAACATATCTAAAAAATTTATAGTACGCGTCGCGACGTAGAGCCTTGCATGTCGTGACGTGCATGATTCCAGAAATGATCCTAGGAAAATTCCCAGTATGCTTTGGGACGCTGCATGATTTGTGTTGCGACACCAGGCCAATTTCAGGGCTTAGTCTTAACCTTTCATGCCTAGTTTGCTCAAAACTCATCCCACACTTCCATACAATAATTTATACTAATTAATTCTTTAAACTTCAATGTAAATACTTGCTAAACCAACATTCCTAAACTTAACTTAACTCTTTAATCTCATAGTCCCAATTAGCTTAATACTTAGGGTTTCCAAATATTTGGTTATTTCTCAACCCAATCAATTTCCATGCTTGTATGTCACTAAACACAATGCCTAATGTGTTTCTAACATTCATATACCATTAAATCAACAAAACTACTCAGTCCAAGATTTAGGTCAAATGACCTTACCTCATTTTTTATGGAATTTTCATCATTTTACAAGTCTCTCATGGATGCCAAGCCTCTTATTTGCTTCTTCTTCCATTTTCTCTCTTTCTTCTTTTCTTCTTCTTCTTTTCTTCTCTTCTTCTTTTTTTTCTTCCCTCACGTTTCTCTTACTTTCTCTACATAATTTAAATTTTGGAATGTGGGAATATATTGCCTTTTTTATACTATGGGCCACTTGTAATTTGCCTCTTTAAAGAAAAGTGTAGAAACTTTGAGAAACTTAGAGATTTCTGTAGATAGGTCAGAGAACTATTCATCTAGATTTGTGATCTACATTTTCAACCTGTTTCTGGTTCGATTTCAGAATAATATTCAACACAGAAGTTGTAGGTTTCGATCTCAGCGCTATAAAATTCATAAAAATCGGAGTTCGTATGAGAAAGTTACTGCCCAAATACCCTGGGATATCCTAAGTAAATATTGTACCATCTAGTACTGGAATTTTCGAAGATTTAGCCGACTGTTCACCAAATTTATTTCATGAGGGTATATGTTTCCAAACATAATTTATATTATGTGACACTCGTCCCACGATGTAACAGTAGTTGAGATTCCCGATCGTTACACAAGAATCAGAAAATCCTTATCATCACTTAAGAGAATTTGAAGAGGTATGTAACACATGCATATACAAAAATTACAGCATGAATATAATTCGATTAAAGTTTTTTCTCTTTTCTTTAAACGATAAAGCTAAGGTTTGGCTGCAGAACCTTAGGTCGGGGTCTATGAGAACATGAGATGATTTTTCAAGCATAGTTTCTAAAAAAGTTCTTTCCCCATCACAGGATAAACTCTTTTAAGAGGGGAATCACAAAACTTTCACACAAGATTCGGGGGAAACACTTTACCAATATTGGGAGAGATTTAAAGAGATGTTGAATGTTTATCCACATCAAGGGTTTGGAAGATGGGGGCTGGTTGCCTACTTCTAATAGGGTTTAACACCCCAAGGTAGACAAGTAGTGGAAATGATGTGTAATGGTGTGTTTAGGGATAAAAGTCCCGAAGATGCACTAGATTACCTAAAACACATTGTAGAGAATGCACAATAATGAGACACAGTTGGCACTTATGAGTCGTATGTAAAACCACAGTCATCTGGTAGGTATGTTTAACCTTAGGGAATATCATGACCTTTCTGCTAAGTATGCATATCTAGCAAAAAGGTTGGGGGCATTAGAAATGAGGAAGAGTGATCATGTCAAGTCAGTTCAAGAAGTCACGTGTCAAATCTGTAATTCAAATGAACATGTCACATAAGTTTGCCCAACCTTGCCAGCCCTGCAAGAATGTCTTCATGACTAAGTCAGTTCCATAAACACTTTCAATAGACCAAATCCAAACCCATACTCCTAAACCTATAATTATGGTTGGAGAAACCATCCAAACTTCAATTGGAGGAATGATAACTAAGCACAACCATCGCAACAACCTCCACACGTACACCAGAATTTTTGAAATTCTAAGAATTATGCACCATATGTCCCACCACCAAGGAAAATCCTTGAGGATACCTTGCATGCATTCATTGAGAAACAAGAAGTCATCAATAACCAAAATGTGAAAACATTGATTGATTTGAAAGATACTTTCTCCAAAATCACATCTACATTGACCATTAATGAGAAAAGAAAGCTTTATGCACAACCACATCCAAACCCTAAGAGCCATCAAAACCCTCACGAGGGTAGTTCTGGAAGTCAACATATAGACCATGTCAAATTTGTTATTACTCTTCACAGTGGTATGGTCATCCACAGACCTATTCTTGAACCTCGCGAAGCTGAAAATAAATCAGATTTAGAGGGTAAGGAAGAGGTTGATGAACCATTACCTATCGTTGATGGTAATAATGTTTCTCATGCACCTCAATTTCCTCAAGCATTAAAAATAAAGAAATTGAACAATTCCTAAGAGATATATGAAATATTCAAACAGGTAAAGGTCAATATTCGTTTGTTAGATGTCATCCAATAGATACCATCTTATGCCAAATTTCTAAAAGACTTATGCACCGTTAAAAGGAAACATCGGATAAGAAAGAAAGTTTTTCTAGCTGAATAGCTAAGTTTTATTCTCTCAACCAATAATGCATTAAAATACAAAGACCCTGGTTGTCTAACTATTTCATATATTATTGGGAATAAAAAAATTGAACATGCTTTGCTTGATCTTGGAGCCAGTGTAAATTTGCTTCCATTTTTGATTTACCAACAACTTAATATTGGCAAGTTAAAACCAACTTCAACTACTCTTTTACTTGCCGATAGATCAGTCAAGGTACCGAAAGGAATTGTTGAAGACGTGATATTACAAGTCAATAAATTCATATATCCTATAGATTTTATTGTCTTGGAAACACAACCTGTAATAGACAGTTATAAGCCAATTCCTATAATACTTGGTCGCCCATTTTTAGCAACAGCTAATGCTTTAATTAATTGCAGGAATGAAATCATGAATTTATCATTTGGGAATATGACACTGGAGCTTAATATTTTTAACATGTGCAAACAATCATACGATGAGGATAGTGAAAACGAGAGCATGGAACTAATTGAACCAATTTTGGAGGAACATATTGATGGGAGTTTATCTGATCCCATAGAAATTTATATCGCTAATTTTCTTGAATCAGGTACACAATTAAATTAAGATATTCCTAATATTTTTTTACTTGATTATGCACAACTACTGGAAGACGATGGAGAGAAATAAAATTTTGAGGAACTAGGAACACTTGAAGAAGAGAAACATGAAGAAGCACCAAAATTGGAATTAAAGAATTTGCCTAAAGGATTGAAATATACATTTCTTGGAGATAAACAAACTTACCCTGCAATAATTTCTTCTTAAATGACAAAAGATCAAGAATATAAGTTGTTAAATATGTTAAGAGAATATAAATAGGTAATTGGATGGACTTTAAAAGATTTTTACATTAATCCTTTGAAATAAACACGCAGAAGACAGTTCAAATATAATGTTAGAACACGTTGATCACCCAAGAAAATATTAAACCTTTACAAGAGAGAAGTGGTTAAGACGTGAGTCCTTAAATTTCTTCATTCATTCATCTCTTACATACCTGGTTTGGAGAAAAGCACATATGCTAAGAAACGAAGAGCTAAACAATTAGGTTTTTGTTATAAATACGCACATTGGACGTGCAACACTCGTTGTCGTTCTTTAGGAATGATGTCTAATAATTGCGAAAAAAAATCAATCCATTAAAGATGGCTTGAGTAAGGAGTCATTAGATAATATATCATTGACTCTTGATAAGCATTCTAGTGGATTTGATAGATTGATTCACAACTTATATATATAATTTCAAAAAGAAAGATGATAATACAGTCTCGAGAATCTGACTTTAAAAGACCTTGTTTGCCAATTTATAAGAAAATTGGATGGGAAGCACATCATCAACCCATATATGGCGTTCAAGCCGTTACTGGATGTAAAACCAGAGGAATATGTGAGCCACAATCACAACTATCAGTACATATCATTTACTGTTTTGATTTCCTTTTATTGTTTTAATATATAACCTTTCTTTTTAGTAGCAGTGTTGTAGATTCAATTGTCAATTCCACACTAACCAGGTGATGTCTTCTAAACTTTGTTTCTTATTATTCAGACATTGGGGAAAATGTCTCAATTTGATTGGGGGGAGTGAATAATTGACTAGATAGTTTTTGTTTTATGTTTCATTATTATGTTTTTGTTTTTTCTTTTTTATTTTAAAAAAATATGTAAAAATAAGGTTTTTATTATGTTTTTTTTTTACTTTGTTGTTATTTTGTGTGTAAAAAAATTGTGTTTTATTTTGATTTTCTTGTGTTTTCCAAAAAAAAAACTACACATAAACAAACAATAAATATTTGACTAACCAAGTTGAATTGTTGTTCAGAGGTGGCTGTGTAAGGAGTTTTCGCTCCTAAGACGCATCTCAAAATAATTCGTAACGAGTTATTTTTATTCATTTCTTTTTGAATCATTTAAATTTGTCAATTCTCCTTCATATTGATTAAATTTGATCTTCATAAGCTCATTTGATAGGTATTATCAACATACACGGTAACATATGATAATGGATTGTAAGTAAAAAAAATTTAATATTCAATTCTATAGTTTGTTAGAGGTAGCACCTAAAGGTAGTAGAATTTATATTTTTTTATTAAAAAAATTAATCTTGCTTTTACTTAGTAACCATACATCTTGCCTCAGCAAGTAGTGATTGTTCGCGTAAAACGGTAGAGCTTGAGTTAGTTTAATAATAATAAAAAATATGTGAATAAGTTCAATTTCATAGCCTCTATAACTCGAGCAATTAAGTCCGTATGGGTATTTTAACACTTAGTGCCCTAAGGCCAACTGGTCTGGGAGTCACTGGCCCAAAGCTAGTTACATGGGTTAAAGAGAAAGCTTAAGGAAATCATACACTTCTTCTTTTTAACATCTGAGATCCGAGCAATTAAGTCTGTAGGGGTGTTTTAACACCTAGTGCCATAAATCCAACTGGTTTAGGAGTACTGACCCGAAGCTCGATACAAAGATTGAAGATGTATTAGAAAAAAAAGAAAAATAAAAGAAAAAATTATATTTATAAATAAACTTTCATTGCCAAAAGATGTGAACTCTAATATAATTCTAGGACAAAAATATTTCTCTCTTTTAAACAAGACCTGTGAATATTGTGGGCACAATAAATTGATTAATACCTTGTTTTTTTGTGTATAGAAGAAGGGTAAAAAATACAAGAGAATTTACTTATTTGATCATTTAGAAAAAAAATGATTATTATTTTGGATAAGAATTTGTTTTTTTAAAATTTTTCAGTTAAATTACTATAGACTAGTAATAAGCTGGTTGGGGGTGTGATGAACACTAAAAATTACACATTTATTAAAAGAAAAATTAATCATTTTACACTTGTAGTTTCATTAATTTCCTTAATTTAGCATATTTGTAAAATAATAACTAAATTTTTGTTATATATATTTTTATTGTGATTTTTATTTCTTATGTAGGTGAACTAATAATTTGAATGCATAATTAGAAAATTGGACATGACATTTGGATTTGGCCAAAAACTTGAAATGACATTCTAACAGTGTACAAATTTAGAAATTCCAACCCTGTGTAATTTTTGTATTTTGGCCATAACATTTTACTCCGATATTGGATTGAAGTAATTCTAGTTCAAAATGAAAGATGATTCAAAGATCTTTAACTTTGTGGTTGATAAGATTTTCTAATTATGAAGTTTGCAATGTCGAAATTGATGAAATATCCCTAGTGTGTTATATGTAATTAGTTAAGTCAAATCAAAAAAATAATAATAATATTATGATGGCAATCCACCGAAAGTGCATTGCCATCATCTTTCACCATCATCTCCCACCAAACATGTATATTTGGTGGATGCAATTGCAAATTGAATTTGCAATTGCATCAGAAGGTGCGAGCACCTCTATAATCAGAGGTGCTCTGCACCTCATTTTCCTCAGCCTGAATTCCATAGTTTTCTCTGAAAATTTATGGATTTCTAGCTCATGTGTATTTTATTTTTCTAAAGCTTTCTTGTAATTTATTTTTCTTTTAATAATAAAATTATAAGTGTTTTATTCAAATTATGAGTAGCTAATTTCGCCCTCCTAGAGTAATGGGTGAAGCTTTAATATGAAAATTTAGATTAATCTTATTTAGATTATAATAAATAAATTATAATCTAATGATTATTATTTAATTTAAATCTGGATTAATTATTGACAAACTTTATCACCGCCTTTATGGCTGGTTTTAAATATTTTGACATAATTAATTCCTGAAATAAATTAATTGGTAATAATGATAATTTATATATTATAGAAAAGTAAGATTTCTAAATTTGAAATATTAAAAGTGGATCTCATAACCCCATTATTTTATTTTATTGTTGCAGTTTAATTTAAAATTTTCAATCACTTCAAACAAATCAAACCCTTTTATTTTTACTCATATTGTTATTTTATTTTACTAAATCTATTCCATGTGCCTCGACCCCGGACTTACCGGGTTATTTTATTACTTCGACGCTCTTATACATGGGAGTAAAAAACCACTTTTTGAGCGTGTCACCCGAAAAACAAATGTGTTTGAAACATGATTGATTAATAAATTTATGATTCGATTTTATTTCATGTATGCATTTTGATTTGCTTTATAAAATTCATGAAAATTCCTTGATTATTTATGTAGCTTTAAATTAAATATATATGTCTATGTAAAATATTATATATATATTTGCATGGATAAAATTTAAAGAGCAATAATCAAAATTTATCCATGACTATGATTTGAAGTTGAGAATCTTCAAAATCTAAAATCATAAATACATTTCATTCCATTATAAATGGTATAGTTCTATCCGAACTATATTATGTAGAGACGTAGAAATGATTGTATTTTATATAATAAGATTATATTGAACAGAATAAGATAAAACTGAAAAGTTCTAATAATTTCCGTTAAATAAAGAACATCAATTTTAGCATACTAATGGTCATATATGTGATGATATTAATTCATTATATTTAGAAGACTCTTATATCATATTAATTTATTCTTTAATTTATTCGGTATGATTTTGTATTTATTACATTTCGTACACCTTGTATTTTGGAATGAGTTGAATGAATAGCTAGGAATGTTAACCTTATACAATGAAATCAGTTCATAAGATTCCATTGTTTGTTAGTTCAGGACCTGAACGATTAGCACGCGAATTCATAAAGTTATGAATTAATTGTTCACTTGAGAACTAACGGAAGTCAAAAATAAAAATATAATTGGAGAGGTTAACAGATTTTATACCTAACTTCTTTACGAATCTTTCATGGAGGATCATTGCATAGGTAATGACTACATCAATGGATGAATACTTTAAGTAATTAATTCTTTAATTCTGAGAGTGTAATTATGGGTATTTAGTGGAATTACTCCAAAATTAATAATTTCGTTTGATTAATAAAAGAATTTATAATTAATCAACGTAATTGTTGGAGCTTAGAATTATAGGTCCATCAGTCCCCTCATCGTCTTCTATCACTGTTCGAACATAATAATTGGGAAGAAAAATAGTTGTAAATTATTTAAAAAAATTGTGAATTATTTTACACACTAATTATTCCATATACCTATTTTTTGGAAATTATGACAAATGTTGTCCTAATATATTTATCAATAGATAATCTATCTATTTATTAATTTAAGAAAATTATTATTTTATGAATTTGATTAATTAAATTTTAATTTAATGAGATAATATTTTCAATAGGTTAAAATTTTGAAAATTATTTTTTGATGAATTATCTTTGATAATTTATAAGATAAATATTAAAGGATTTTATTTTGATTTTTTTTAAATCAAAATTGATAATATCCTTTATGGATATGCTTGACATTGTTTTGATAAAAGAAAATAAAAAACGTGGACAAGTATTAAAATTTGATTTGATCAAAAATTCATCCATATGATATAAAATAGCACGCAAACGTGAGCTGTTAAGAAATTGAGAGATTTAATCAAAATCAAAAGAAACAACAAAAACGTGTGTGTGCAAGAAATTTTTTAATTTTTTAATTTTTTGTGTTTTGGTTTTGATAAAACCAAAAGAAAATTGCACAAAGGATTCATCTCATTTGTCACACGAATCCTTCACAAAATTATAGTGTTCTTCGTAATTATTTTCACGTCCACACGTGCCGTATGAGGTGAAAAGATAAGACGAGGAAAATCGTGATTCAAGAATCATGATTCAAATAGATCTAGATCTGCAAGTATATTTCTTACTTGAGTTCTAAATATTTTATATTATTAATATACTAGAAAATATGGATCCGGTTTTTAATGTTAATGTAAAATAAAATAAATATTTTTCCTGTTTCTGAATATGTTTTCCACTGCGCATGAACTTTGAAAACCAACAAATAGCATCATGAGCGGTCGTATTTATTCTAGTATATTAAAATAATTTATTATAAATCATTTTAATATGTATGAGAAAGAGTAGGCTATGTATTTTTTTTATCATGTGATGATGGATGTATGGATATTAATCGTTAATTGTATGGTTGACTTTGGGTTAGAATTTTAATTTTTGTTTTATATAGTGAACGTAAACCCAAAATTAAATGGCTATTTTTTATGTAATTGTAATTTATTTGTAATCGTTGGAGATCAAGATCAAGCCGAAGGACGATGAGCGAAAGACGATAATTTTACACAAAATATAATTAATTTTCCCAAATTCTTTTTATTGCATTGTACAGTGCACTGGTGTGTGAGCAGCAGTTCCCTGCTGCATGAACAGCAGTCTCGACGTTGCACATATGTACAGTAGGAGAATGATGCACATGCAGCATTCTCGCTGCTGTTGTACAACAACCAGCCGTACTGTGCGACAGTTTTGATTGTGTAACACCCCGCCAGAGGCAGGATGCTATTGGTAGGAGATATGATTGACCCATCTCCATAAGCCTCTGAATTTACCGAAAATTCGGCATGATATATCCTAAAAACTGGACAACCTGGATCTCAGTCCAGCATCAAAGCGAACCTGAAATAAACATCATATATCTAAATTGACTTTTGGTCCAAACCAACAAAACAAAATCATCACCTAAGGGCTCCGCCCACATCATCAATCAACACTCAAGGCTTTGTGGCCACCACATCATAAATAATCAAAATATTTACTAATATATATATATATATATACAGACAGCGTGCTCATCACGACAAATAAAGTAACAACAAAATTTATTAAACTTCTTACACTTCTAAATTTCTCCCAAGATACTTGCGAGGGTGACTGCCGCTTGGGTGATCCACATCTCGAGCATGACTTCCAAAGCTGATGTGGTTGACCAATTTAGAAGCCAACCTGCAAAACTAGCAAACTAGTTTAGTGTGAGTTTTAAAACTCAGTAAGTAACCATGCACAACCAAGCATATAAGTCAAACATGTTATAACATTCACTATCTAAATATATATATGAACTATTAAATCAATGCGAGTTCAAAGTCATCAATTTTCCATGCTCTACTTATATATATATATTGGTCAGTCGAATATGCAACATCCCAAAACATATAAAGCAAAACTTCAAATATCACAGAGTACCTTATTTAACATCAAATCCGTTCTAATTGTATGAATCATAAAGTTACACTTTTATACTTTATCACGATTAAACCTCTTTGAATTATCATCAAATCGGTAAGTTAAAATAACTTTCTTAATATGGATAATCTTATGATAGTTTAACATTGGTGACTTATCGCACTCACACGTATCAGTTCAGAAACCATAGTTCACTTCTCTTTCATTCATGTAAATCCAATTTTCAAAATTTTTACTTAGAAACATGCCTAGTAACTCAATCTTACAAAAATTTTAGTCTCTTTCACAATATACACACATACGATAACGAACATAGCAAACATACTTTATAACATCTTATACTCGCACCAGCTTTCCGGTAATTCATTCATTCCTAAAAAATACACACGATCCATTCAACTCACGGGTTATATCATACATACCCATGCACTCAAACATACATACAAGCATCGTGTAACAGACAACGAAACATTCACAATAGTCAACACATCAAAGAACACATAACTCAAACAACACACATGCGCACATATCACGTAACACAAACTGTCATACGATTTCACATAAACATTAACATACATAGCAAACACTGCTTTATATACATCAAGCATACGGATAAACACATTACTTAGAATTCAAATACCATAGCCTTTAATAGTCCTCGTATCATTTACTTATCAATCAAATATAATCTATTTCAAAATTCTTATCTGAAATATTGATACAATGTCTTACCAAATATACATTTCCTTTGATATACGTATCTTATCAATCATGTACTACTATTACTCAAGAAAGGTTTGGCTTATACCAACCCAACTTCTATATAGCTATATTGTATGCACTAGTCAATAACAAACTTACTCCAATAGCGCACATCTTCACGTGCTAAAACAAATTCAAAAATAAAAAAATTGTTCTCTTTACCGATCTTATACACTCAAATCATACTTATCATCTCATGCATATTCAAATACGTGTACCCATGCTTATACATATATTTGTTCATTTACATATATACATGCATACCATTACATGTTCATACTCTTACATACATCAATAGGCATCAATGTCATTAATCATTTCACTCCATATCATAACATTACAAAAATCCATACCTGTGGTGGTTGATTATCTTAACCATACTTAATCTCGTACTTCGTACCAAAAACCACCTCATAACTATCCCTTTTTTTTCCCTAACATGTCAATCTTATTTATATATATTTTAAAACACGAATTCACCAATTCAAGTTTTCATCGCATCGGTTACTTACCTGGCTTCACGAGCACTCCAGGTCCTAGTCAAGTCTGCCAAAACAAATGGCGAAACATAACTAGAATCGCAACTTATGAAATTCTCGACTTAGCTTTGACAAATTTCTGGATCTATCCGGGACAATCGAATCAAGTCCAATTTCAATATTTTCAACTTCGGTAATCTTAAAACATCATTATAAAATAATCCAAGTGGTCAATTAACTTCAATTATCGATTTACGCAATTTTTAGAAAATCATCCGTCAATATTTTCAACTTCAGTAATCTTAAAACATCATTATAAAATAACGCTACGGAAGAGTCTCGAACCCTCCGAACCTACCCAGATTTATCCAAACATATTTTTAATATCTTATATAACTCATAACTATTGTTAAAAACAAAGCACATCAGTATACGTAAAAATACACTTTCACCGGAAACTTGCATATTCTATCGGATAAATCAAACTCGTTGTACCGAATGCTCATTTTAAATATACTAATACTCAAACAATTCATTTTATATCATTACGCTACTTTACGAAGCTAATGGATACATCCGAATATTTAGCGAAAAACTTGAAATTTGTGGATTTTTTCCGGGAGGTCTTACCGAGATTTCGAGGGTATATACAGACTCCAAACGATCCCATGAACGTGCTGGAATCAATAAAATTCTGATCAAAGCTACTGTTCACCGATGGGTTATTGTTCAGCAAATCTTATATCCTCATTTTACGTGCAACCATGTACGAAATGGAAAATCAGTCAAGACAAACTTGTAGTACCCTTAGAGAGCTTCGATTTGGCGGGTGGCTCGGGTCGTGAAATGAAGCGACGAACCGGGATGATAAAACCCACTTTCACTCGTATTTCCCTCAGATTTTACCAGAATCTGGTGACTTCAGGCCGGCCACCGAAATCTGGTGGTTGGGGGTGGGCCGACGCATCTTTCTGCGGTGGCGCATCGGTCGGCTGTGGCCATTTGGCCGCTAGCGCCACTACCCATCCAAAATGCCATGTGGGGTCGGGTGAGTGTTTAGGAGTTGTTTTATTTTTTTTTAATTTTTGAAACTTGAGGGTATTTATAGACAAGTTTTGGAAATTTACTTTCAGACCCTCAAAAATTACATTCAGGCCCCTGTCATGGAACTTTCTATAAATTTCATATTTTTGAAGACCTCCTGATGTAAATTTCAAAAAGTGTTCTACATGAAAGTTATTTTTCTCGGAAAAACAAGTCTGATGGTTCAAGAATCACTCAATTGGAGTTCGTTAGAAGTTTTATAGCCGAAACAAGAATCTTTTACACGTAGAAAGATAAAATCAGAAATCGCGTAACTGGTTCTCGAAATCACGCATTTTCAAAGCGACAAAGCTTCACTTTAAAATATTTCGAACTATTTTCCAACACATAAAACTCTTATTTTGATTACCATCCCGTTCCAAATCATTAACTTTAATTCGGAAACCTTCCAACAATGTTCATAAGAACGGAGGGATATTACAGATTGTCCACTGTGTGGCAGTAAAAATAATAATAAAAACAATTGGTGAAAATCACTTGGAAATTTAATTATATTTTTTCCACATTTGATATTATTGTAATTATAATTTTGGTTGTTTGTAATTTTAGAAATACCCAAATTGTCAACTCGGTTAATTTCCAATTTATTTATTTTAGAAATACCCAAATTGTTTGAATTATAAATTATTTATACTCATGCATATTTTAAATGTCATATAGAATTAGAACAATGCTTACTCTTGCATTATAACACGCCATACATACAAGTGCATTTTCATAAAAAAAAATTATGATATTAAATGGTTTATAATTTGATTAAAAATTATTTTAGAATTTTATCGATTAGTCGATTCAACTAAATAAAATTTTTGAATTAATTTTAAATCGTTAAAATTTGTAAAGTCACAAAATTTAGTTCTAAGCATTTCTAATAAATTGTTTATCATGAATAACTTAGATGTTTCATAATGAATTTAAGTTTTATTAGTAAAACATGTAATTTTATTATGAAACAACTAACTTGGTAGTTAAAGACCTTTAATATTGATTTCTTGTTCTTTTCGCTAGGTTTACAAACGTTATATGTTTTGCATATAAAATCACTAAACTAAAAATAGTGAGTGGGAACAAATAGTTTGTCAAAATATCCTTTGGTCTCCCCTGTTAGTGCAATATCGTGAAATCTAAGTGGGGCTTTGTGATGACTTTAGTTTCATCCTCCCTAAGGAGAATGTTCGCGTAGGTTAATATCAAGGTTGTACTTCTTACGATAAGATTTATAAAATATATTTCATAATTAACTTACCCTAAGGTGGTTATTATGAGTTAAATTTTAAAAATTCAAAATGGTGGGTTACACTCATATGAATATAGTTAAACGTGTTAATTAAATTTAGACCAAAAATCGGTTATTAATAAATTTTGAAAATATGAAATATTTTGAAAAAAAATTTATTAATTGAGATTGTCTCTATTTAAATAAGGTGTTGTGATCGACCCTAAAGCAACAATATGCTTATTAAATTTTCCGAGGCTATAGTAGTACATATATATTTTTGTATTTTCCATATGCATCATGCATCTTTATTACTTTGCCAAATTTATTTTGAATTTTATGCATGGAATAATTTAGAATATTTTTTATTTATTTCATAAATATGTCAAACCAAAACCAATCAATGTCTGCTACTGAAAAATTAACTGGTGACAACTTTGCTAAGTGGAAGAATGACATGAATATAATACTTGTGCTAGATAGCCTGAAGTTTGTCCTAATAGAGGAATGTCCTCCAAAACCTGTTGTAAGTTCCAACAAAAACATTAAAGATGCCTATAAAAATTGGGTTCGAGAAAATGACAAGGCTCATTGTTATTTGCTTGCCTCCATATCCGACGTGCTTAAAATGAAACTAAAAAAGACAGAGACTGCTTATGATATAATAGAGTCTCTACAAGACATGTTTAGTAGACCTTCTGATCAAGCCAAACATGAAGCATTTAGGAAAGTCATGAACTGTAAAATGGAACTCGACCCCTATTTGTGAACATATGCTAATGATGATTAGATAAAGGCATACAATTGGAGATGATTTTGGAAAGTCTTAGCCCACAATTTCTTCAGTTCAAAAGAAATTACTTTATGAGTAAATCGAGTTATAATTTTACTCAGTGACCAGTGCGTAATCACACGCATATAACACAAGCGCACGTATCATTTAAGTAGTATGAAAAGTATCGATCCCACGAGGACTTAATACCTAATCTATTAATTTTATGAGGTCAAATGATTACTAGTATCTAACAGGTTGATTGATTGATTTGAAATGGTGATGATTTTGAATTTAAAAACAAGTAAATAAAATTGCGCGAAAGTAGTTTTAAGAAAATTCGATATTATGAAACTATCTAGGGTTGTGAATCTTCCAATATCATTTTAAAGATGAAGTGGTTATTTCCTTTTTGTGTAATATATCAGTTTATTAACCTGGAACACTAAATTATGCGAAAGCCTCTGTCGATGGTCAGACGTAAATACCCAGTCTAACCCAATTGAACCATATGTCTATGTCAACCAAATTACCTGGATTCATTAAGTTTAAGTTCCAATTATGGCTACCCCCGCCCGATAGGTATATGTCTATCCTGTAAGAAAATCTATTAAAGGGTTATCTATCCTCAATGAAGATCGTGGGCTATTAAGTCTAAGGTTGAAACCTAAAATTCATTTGTCAAGTTTATTTTAGATTTACCAGATCAATCTTATTAGTGGCCAATTAACAAGACGCATTAAGCTTAAGACTTAATAAGTAAACCTTTAAATTACCCAAACTATAAAATAACCATTTATAAAACGGTGATATTAGAATTCATCACAACCGCAGATAACTAACTTAGTTACGACACATAAGTAGGGCTAGTAAAAACTTAAATAAAATAAAAGACATAAAGTAAAATGCTGAAAAGTAAATCGCTGAAAAGTAAATGAAGGAAAGTAAATGCTGAAATTAAATACAGAAAATTAAATGCTGAAAAGTAAATGCTGAAAGTAAATTACTGAAAAGTAAATGCTGAAAGTAAATTGCTGAAAAGTAAATTGCTGAAAAGTAAATGCTGAAAGTAAATTACTGAAAAGTAAATAAAATAAAAGTACAATAAAAGAAAATGCTGAGGTAAAATGATCCACTTTTATTACTTTTATTGTAGATATCTCCCTTAATATAATATATTAATTTTGCATGATAATTACCAACCAGCCATATAAGCGGTATCCAGATTAAGTCAAATTAATAATTAATTACCAACCGACCAATTAGGCGGTATCCAATTTAGTCAGGTTAAAACCAATTTAAATAATTACCAACCGACCAATATGGCGGTATCCTCGTTAAGTTAGGTTTTAACTAGTTTATATATTATAATTAAGGGAGATTAATCTAAATATTAGTAATAAATGTTTTACCTTTTACCCCAGCAAAGGAGAGTTACCTCCTCATTACTGAAAAGTAAAAACTGAAAATTAAAGAAAGAAAAGTACTATGCGTAAAAATAAATTACGGAAAGTAAAAACTGAAAAGTAAAGAAAAGAAAGTGCGAAAGCGAAAATTAATTAATGAAAGCTGTAAATAAACAAACAAGAAACAATCTTCTTAGTATTCTTAAGGAATTCCTTAGAAGAAAGTATGAATTTACAAATGAAATGGCTTGGTATTTATAGGCAAAATTTTGCCTCCATCAAATCATCCACCAAATCCATTATTAATTGCTCCACTAATTGCTCCACCAAATCCATTATTAATTGCTCCACTAATTGCTTATCATGTTTGGTGTTGATTTGATAATTTTTATTATTTATTTATTATTTATTTATTATTTATTTTTTGCTTTGAAAATGATTGAAAATGACTTTAATAATTACACACAATACACTTCTGAATGGTTCATCAATTTCGGGCATGAATTCTTCAGATTTTGAAATTAGATTATCTTTAAAAGTTGTTGATATTTTAGTCTTCTTTAATCTGGAACTTGAATTAGCTCAATCCGATATCGGAGTAAAAAGTTATGCCCAAAATACGACAGATGCGCAAAATTGGAATTTCCAAAACTATACTTCGTTAAAACGCCCTATCAAGTTTCCAATCTCCAAAATTAATATGTCAAGTCCAATTTTTTCCCTTATTTGACCCACATTTCATCCTAAATGATTTCATTGTGTCCCAATATTATTTTATCAGCAAAATAAACTAAAACACATCAAAATGGTTATCAAACCCGAGAAACTAAACAAAATATTAAGTAAAAGGGGCGGTAAATATTGATATATTTTCCGCTCATCACACCCCCAAACCTAAAAATTCGCTATTCCTCGAGCAAAACAACAAAATAAAATACAAGAAACAATTAAAATTAAACTAAGCCACTTTCGTAGGGATCACAGTTGCATTTAGCATATGCAACAAGCCTTTAAACCCCTAGGGGTCCCTAGTGGACGGGTTATAGTCTCGTGAGGGCTTACAGCAACGATATCCACAAACGTTTTACAAAAGTAAAAAGATAATAAAATTAATGCACACAAAAGTAAAAAGACAAGATAAAAGAGAATAAAGAAGTTAGTGACTAATCAGGTGAAACTTATACTCCAAGTTACTAGTTGTTTTCTTTCTTTCTAAATTACTGAATAAGTAAATTCTCTGATTATATTTACCATTCTCCATATGCATAGCCGACAAAATATTAATCAACTCATTTTACCCACAACAGTCACAAGTGCAGTTGATAAGAGAGTAATATTTTTGTCCTAAAGTTTTATCAGAATTCACACCTTTTTGCAGCAATGGAATAATTTTTCTAATTTTTCTGATTTTTTTCTTTGATTTTTGAATTTTTTTTATTTATATACAATATCTTCCATCTATGTAGAGAGTGTTGGGTCGGTGGCTCCCAAACCAATTGGCTTTAGGGCACCAGGTGTTAAGACACCCCTACGGACTTAATTACTCAGACTTCAGATATATATATTTTTGCAGCATCTTTGATCCATGTAGCGAGCTTTGGGCCAGTGACTCCCAAACCAGTTGGTTTTAGGGCACTAAGTGTTAAAACACCCATACGGACTTAATAACTCGGATCTCATACGTTTATTTTTACTCCATCACTTTTTGAGATGCTTCCTCCAATTAAACTAGAGCACTGAATATTACAAACTTTTCAATTTTAGCTCATGTCCGTATGTTACCATGCATATTGTTAATACCTGCCAACTGAGTATATGAAGATCCATTTTAATCAGTTTTATGGAGAATTTACAAATTAAAAAATTAAAAGGAAATAAACAAAAATTAACTTGTTCTGAAATAGGTTTAGATACGTCTCAGGAGTGGAAACTTCTTACTCAGCTATCTCTTACAAATTTCACCTTTTTAGTCAAAATAAAAAAAAAAGTAAAATATTTTTGTAATTTTTGAAAAAATTTCAATTTTTTTTTTTTGTATTTTTGGACAAAAAAAAACAAAACACATAACTAAAAATAAGATACTGATCAACTAATTCCCTCCCCCAAACCTAAATGAGACATTGTCCCAAATGTCTTAAACAGTAGAAGAAGAGTTTAGAAGATAATACTGTTGGACAATTATGACCCATAGCGTCACTATTTGTACAGATCATAGTGTTGTTGTACAAATTAACAATGTGACAAAGGAGATTGCACTCTTATCATTTGTGATTAGATCACCTAGATATATAAATGATAGGAGGTCCCTATGATTTGTTCCTGGATTGAGAATGTTATGAGACAGTATCAATCCACGAAGGATAAATCATTAAACATCCATAGTCAGAGCATTATCGAGATTGGACATCGATGAATGCGTAAAAGACTAGTATTACACTTGTGCGCGTTGTGAGGGCACAACAACATAGTTCTCATATATTTGGGTATAAGATACTCATGCAAGTGTAATAGGAGGTTGTGTTTCACCGATGGTACGGGAAACAGCTTTGCTCTGGATAGACCCCCTCAGAATTCCATTGGTAGTATGACTATGTGTCTATGGAAGTCCGAAATCAGGGTAGGTGTATTTGGTCTTAACTTGAGACTTGCACCGCTAATACTTGCGACAATCAATATACTTTGGTTGCGGTCGTCCAGGGCTTTAACAGGTTCTATGTACGCCAATACTGGGTATATTGAGAATCGTAGTGTGTTAGGTGTGATGTAAAGACGGAAGTGTCACTCCAGTCATATGGAGATGATGATCGCGCAGGGATACAGAACTGGTTCTCTAAAAAGGTTGCAACCGTCGGGATAATATGACTTGGTCATGATTATCCGATATTAAAGAGACTAGAAGCTCGTAATCCGATATATACTTCATACGGGGTAGACACTGTACCAGCCCCAGGCCTTGCATGTGATCATCCGATACTGGACAAAAATACGCAATACTACGTATACTACGCCTGATATAGATCCTTTATTCCTGTAAGGATATTTCTGGAGAATTGGGTAGGCATGGCGCTTTGCTAGAAGCCAACCTTGTCTTGTAAATCGGTATAAACGTAGTACGAGGTACTTACGTGTTCGGATAGTCCAACGACCGAATTTACTGCCAACATATTCGGGGATCTCATGGGTCGCTTCCCGAAGATTCACCGATGACGTATGACTCGCACTTTAATTAATCTGGGATTAATTAGATGAGGGAGAAAATTAATCTGGGATTAATTGCGGAGATATTTTATCTGGGATAAAATATCAATTTAAATAGAGATAACAATTAATTTAGAATTAATCAGCAAATTAATATATTCAATATATTAAATGAGATTGGATTTCGACACGGAATTAAAATTAGATTTTAATTCGGGCGAACGAGTTAATTTAGAATTAATTCGTTAGCGACGTGAATAATGACTTTGCTAGGCGTAATCATTTAATTACGACGCAACGAAAAATTTGTTAATTTGGAATTAGCGAACCCGAGCCCGTGATTTGCGAGCGCATTCGCATTTCCAATTCTAGTGCGGCACGTAATTCAAATCAAGCGTCAATTCGCTAGTCGCATCAAGCGTCAAATCACTTGTCACTTTGAGTGATTTGACTTAACAACTTGATTGATTGAGTGATGTGTGTGGTTGGTATTTAAAGCTTTAAAAGTTTGACATTTTAAAAGCAAAATGTTTGGTATATGTTTTAGAAAAAAAAATACCAAAACAATTAACACATTTCATCATCTCTCCTCTCTTTTCCCTCTTCTCTCCTCACGCCATTTCTTTCTTTCTTCTGGTTCAGTGAACTGCCGAGAGATGGAAGGAAAAAAGGATGCAAGTGCTTGATTTTTATGGCAAAAATCAAGAGAGCTAGCACTCTGAGAGACATGCGAAGGTGATAGGAAGTCCACCCATAAGCCGGGAACCATTCGACGAAGCTTGGAGCTTGACGAAGGACCACCATTGACGCCAAACCAGTGAGCTTGGACTGCAGTTTGCCATGACCATGACAGTGGGCAGTGAAGAGTTTTGTTGCCTCCCGCGTCACTCAACCGATCGATGTGAGTATTCCGTAACTCTCTCGAATGTATTCACTTATGTTTCATGCTTGGTAATTGATCTTGGGATGCTTAGAATCTCCAACAATGGTATCATGAGCAAGGAAAAGCATCAAAAATTTTAGGGCTTAAAATTTGGGTAAACTTGATTTTGAGCATGATTAATGAAATTGGATGAATTAGTATGCTTAAATGTGTTTGAATTGAGGATTGATTGGATCAATTTGTTGAAATTATATTTTGAACAAATTTCCCTAACTTTTTGGTGATGGCCAAATTGGTTGAGCCCTATAATGTCTTGGGATTTTTTATTTTTGATCATGGGATGTGTTGGAAATCATATCGAATATGATTTAATGTCGATTGTGGAATTAATTGGATTGAATTCGAATCGGACATAAAATCCTCAAATTGCCGAGAATGATATAACATGAAAATGGGTTTGATTTTTGTTATTGTGTTGCACATAATTTAATGATGAATAGCATGATTAATTAGGCAAATTGATGTTTTAGGAATGTTAATTGGATAATTAATTGTGTAATGCACTTTAGGTAATTAAATTGGGAATTTGGAATTTGGCAATTTAATTGAATTGGGCTAATTTTGGAAATTGGGCTTGAAATGTTGTTATTGGGCTTAGTTATACTAAGTTGGGTTTAGGAAAAATTGGTTGGATCCAATTAGGCCCAAAACCGCTTCCATAAAGCCCAAATGCGACTAATGGACCTTTAAAGTTTAATTGGGCCTAAATTGATTTCTGGGCTTATGGGGCCTCCCGGATTGGACTTTGGTTATAGGTTTGACTCGAGTTGACCAAAAGTCCAAGCTTTAAGAAATTAATTAAAACCCCATTGGACTTTAATTAAATTGACGTTGGACCCGTTGCGATTAAATTCGGAATTTAAGTCGTAAAGGTTCGTTAATAAAGTGTAGTATTTAATTTGGAATTAAATAACGAATTAGAATTGAATGCATATTAAATTGGATTTAATGATGTAGTTTAATTTAATTCGAGAATTCATACTTTGAGTACTTATTCGCAAAACGAGTTTGACTCGAGCAAAATCAAATTGTTGTTTGAACATTGGATGATCACTAATTATCAGATTAATTAATTGGATTAGATTGATTGATAACATGCTTGTGTGAATACATGGTTGCGATGCATGAATAATGTATATCGGATGGATATTAGATGGGTAGGGCAATTTTATAAATTGTTGTAATAAATTTGGAATTTATTAATTGGACCTGCGTGTCCAGCCTTATTACCTCCTTATTCTTTGTATTCTCTTCTCACCTATTCCCCTCAATGTAAATGATGTTTCTTTAGAAGTGTAGTGTAACGGGTAGAAGAAATATTTGTGCTAGCGGGAGAGAGAAATGGAGAGATTTGATCTAGGATCAATGTGCAAAGTATCCATCCGTATATCATTATTATTTTATCATATGCGCTTTATTATGTGTTTGGAATGCATGTTTAAGGGTGCATGATGATAAGACCTTAACAAAGATAATAAATTGGTTGCCAATTGCACTCGAAAAACCCTCGCAAAATATTAAGCGTTTTTCCTTCCATTGAGTGATTCTCACTCAAGATCCGAGACTGGCATTGGTGTTGGCCAAAGTCAAGGCCTTTGTCCGTCGAGGATGTGTTTGAATCACGAAAGCTTTGTTCCATGTCAATGTCTTGTCCAAGTTATGGTTTGTTGGCCAAAGTCAAGACCACTTCTTGTCCATCGACATTAATTACGAAGCTTTCCATGGTCAATGGGTCGCGCTTAACTGGGATCACTAAGTTTGTTGTGCCAAAGCCAAGGCTTAGTTGATTCAGAGGAAAAATGTTAGGTAATACATTGGATGAATTGGCATATATAAGATATATGTTTCGGACTTGGATGTCCCCATACTGGATCTAGGAATTGGATTGGATACAATCGATCTTAGAGATCTACCTAGTAATTATCATACAATATTTTGGCCAAAGTCAAGATTGTGTGATATTTAACGAGATCCTAGCCCACTAGGAAACACGCTTTCCCGAGTACTCGACAGAGGATTAGAGGCTCACCGAAAAATAGTGGGAGGCAAGAATTTAATTTGCAATATTCATTTAATTACTTGCCATACGCGCTCAAATCAAATATCATTCATCGTTATAAATTAAATGTTAGTTGGACTAATATTTAAATGTTGTTTTTAATAAATAGTTGGACTATATTCAAACTATTCATTTATAGTTGATTTTATAATTGGATTATAGTAATCAATATAATTGATTTTAATCTATTAAATTATAGTTGATTAAATAGTTGGACTATGGTAATCATTATAATAAATAGTACCGAAATCGTTGATTAAATAGTTGGACTATTAGAATCAAGATAAAAAAATTGAAAGATTGACATTTAAAACATAATCCTAGGGAAAATGTGTTTAAATGGTTTAATTTCAAATTGGGAATAATTTCAGGATGGTCCGGAAAAAACTAATAAGTTACTTTATTAGATAAAATAACATATTAGGCCTAAGCCCGGAGTTAAGCAAATAGTAGAGCATGATCTTTGGAAGATTCATGTAATGATAACTTTAGTGCTTAATCCATTAAGCTTGTCGCAGTAGACTCCGTAATTTCTTAATCAGAACTAAGGATTAGATCCTTAAAGTATGATAATGAAATTGAAGGATCTTCAAAGAATCTATCCTTAGATCTTAGTACTAAGTACTAATATTGCAATGGTAAACTCTTGGAGAGTTAATGACTATTCTCAAGAAGACAAAGTCAAAGTTTGCAATAAGGCAAGTAGCGCAAGACACACCTTACTTCGATATTCTATAAGGTCGAGGCTTGACAAAAGGCTACTGGAATATGAAAAGGGCAAATGCAAAATCATTATAATCTTCTATGAAGATAAAGGACATATCCCAAAATGTCTGCCTAAATTGTGGCAAACGGGATCGCGGAAGCGTGATTGCCGTTTGGACAAAGCAGACATGAAGGAATTGAAGAACGAGCAAGACTCTGACTTCAAATATGTTTGTCATAATTATGTTCATTGCTAGTATTGAAATTGGATTTTAAATACTTAGTGTGGTACATAAAATATATATGTATTGATGTTCAGAATCTGTTTTGAACAAGATACTGACTTCAATAGAGATTTATCTGCGAACTGGAAATGGGATGAAAATCGCTGTTTTAACCGTAGATACCTAAGTTTAGGAACTACCTTTGGGTGTGTACCTAAATTGGGAAACTATTATAATGTAACTAGTTTGACTAGAAACATTATCTATATATCAGTGTTTAACCCGCTGCGGGTAAACCTTTATATTCTAGAACACTAAAGTGTTTTATTATATAAAGATGATATTGAGATAAACACATTAGATGTGAATAACAGTATTTATATTTTGAATATAAATAATATCTCAAACATATAACATGACAAACAAATAGCTCAAAATGATTTGATCAGAAGAAACTAATTGTGGCATTGTTTTCTGGGACATAATTAAACAAGTCTCGTATATCCGCACTTTTGGAGAGTGGGTACTCGGACTGATTTGATCCCAATCAAATAAAGTCTACGAATCTAGTTTATTGGGCAAAGTGCCTAAAGTACTATTTACTTGGTAAAAGTGTAAATGCCACCTATCGTATAGCCTAGTTAATAGTGAAGCAAGTGGGCCCATGTCTAGCTAAGCTAGATGTGGATATGAATATTTCATGACCTATACGGATGTGGCATCGCGTTATGGTTATGTGTTTCTTTTGAAGAAACACAAATCGTAAACTTTTACAGTTTCAACACGGAATAGACAAACAGATCGGCTAAAGTATTAAAAATGTCACGGTAAGACCGTAATGGAAAATACTTAAGCAATAAGTTTCCAACATACTTGAAAGATTATAGTATTCTTTCAATGAGGACTCCTCCCGGAACACGTCAAAGTGACGATGTGTCCGAATGGATAAACCGAATTTTGTTGGACATGATAAGGTTAATCATGAGTCGCTCTGAGCTACCATTTCCTTCAACGGATAAGCTTTGACAGTGCAGAACTTATTTAGAATAAGGTTCCATAAAAATCTGTTTGACAGACTTCATATTAGATATGAACAGGAAAGAAACCCGAGTTTCACATTCCTGATAATTTGGGTATGTCAGACTTATGTTTGGATGATACCAAACTAAAACCCAAATTGGATAAGTGCCAATTGTAGGTTATCCTAAGGATACCATAAGTATAGTACTTATACAACTCACAAGAGAACAATTAGATTGTTGCTCACCATGTGGTTTTCCTAAGAGGAATACCGATATGCAGTGGTAAGTGGGAGGATAGTAAAACTCGATGAAAATCGGAGTAATACTATTCAAGGCACTGAATCTTAATGGAACATAATAGTTCATCAAGGATGAAAATATACCATAATCTTCGTATACACAAGAACCACGTATGTCGGAAAGAGTCAGAAAACAACCGGGTATGAGTTTCTGATCTCACCTCATAAAGATGTCTATCTTATTGAGGTATACCATTGACTATGTTTGAGGAAGTGATACAAGGTATCGACTCCCTATCATGACAAAGTGTCATGAATCCAAAATGGATTCCATGTAATTCAACAAGTTTGGATACTAGTTCATGTACCACAAGGCATTGTGCCTATTAGTATTATAAGTCTTGAAGGAAGACATACATGGATGGCAACATACCAACGTACTAATCTAGGCTTGTAGCGGAAAGGTATCATTATCAATATTGTGTTGATTATGATTCAACCTTTTACCTGTTGCCATGGTAAATCCTTTTGGATAATGCTTGCTTAAGCTGCATGTTTCATTTATGAAATATGTCAGCTTAACGGAAAAATTGCTTTCCTGAAAAGGAAACCTTTCGGAGGATGTTTACAACATCCTGTCGATTTTTTCGTACCAAAACCAACAAACAAGGTTTGCAAGTTATTCTATCCATGTTTGGATTGAAGCAAGCATAGGTTCTCGGAATTATCGTTTTTGATGTAATCATAATGGTTTATGATTTAATTCAAAAACTAAATGATTCTTGTGTATATAAGGAGGTTAGTGGGAGCGCACTGACAGTGGCTGTCCTATAAATAATGATAATATGTCATTTCTTGGAAATGATATTCCAATAAACAATCGGTGAAAGCTTGGCTTTCGAGAAAACTCTCCGAGAACTCGTACATTGAAAAATGTACGTGACCTGGTGTCTCATACGCTTTGAGCATATGGATTCATAAACAAGACAATCCTTGTGATAGTCACTGGATTGAAGTTAAGAACATACTTAGTATCTTAGAGATCTAAGGATGTTGTCTTATACTATGGAGAAGGAGAACTTAAAGTGACTGGGATCACTGCTGCAAGTTTCTTAAACCGATATAAACGACTGAAAGTCGCAAACGGTACTACAAAGTTTGAATAACGGTACAGTGAGCTGGAAATCTTCCAAGCAAGATACTGTTACCGAATAAAGAACAAATGCAGGTAATTACTGCAGCTGAGGCGGCAATAGAAGCCATTTGGGTCGATAAATAAATCTAATTAGATTAGATATAGTTCGGTTAGCAGCTAAGCTAAGCGTCAGCACAGGCTAAAGAATTGATGGTCTCATCAACAATCCAGATATATACTTCGATATTCATCTGATTCGTTCAGATCATACATCGTGGCGATGTGATGATCGTATAAATCGCATCAGACGATAATCATGCAAATCCGCTGACGAAAGCTTTTTCTCAGCAGTTTGAGCCAACCGTACATAGTTCGGGTGTAAGACACTCGAGTGACTGGCTATAGGCCAAGTGGGAGATTGTTGGACAATTATGACACATAGCGTCACTATTTTTACAGATCATAGTGTTGTTGTACAAATTAACAATGTGACAAAGGAGATTGCATTCTTACCATTTGTGATTAGATCAGCAAGATATATAAATGACATGAGGTCTCTGTGATTTGTTCCTGGATTGAGAATGATATGAGACAGTATCAATCCACGAAGGATAAATCATTAAACATCCATAGTCAGAGCATTATCGAGATTCGACATCGATGAATTTGTAAAAGACTAGTATTACACTTGTGCGCATTGTGAGGGCACAATGGCATAATTCTCATATATTTGGGTATAGGATACTCATGCAAGTGTAATAGGAGGTTGTGTTTCACCGATGGTATGGGAAACAGCTTTGCTCTGGATAGACCCTTCGGAATTCCATTGGTAGTATGACTATGTTTCTATGGAAGTCCGAAATCCGGGTAGATGTATTTGGTCTTAACCTGAGACTTGCTCCGCTAATACTTACGACAATCAATATACTTTGGTTGCGGTCGTCCAGGGCTTTAATATTTTCTGTGTACGCCAATGCTGGGTATCTTGAGAATCGTAGTGTGTTGGGTGTGATGTCAAGACGGAAGTGTCACTCCAGTCATATGGAGATGATGATCGCGAAGGGATACAGAACTGGTTCTCTAAAAAGGTTGCAACCGTCGGGATAATATGACTTGGTCATGATTATCCGATATTAAAGAGACTAGTTGCTCGTAATCCGATATATGCTTCGTACGGGGCAGACACTGTACCAGCCCCAGGCCTTGCATGTGATCATCCGATACTGGACAGAAATACGTAATACTACGTATACTACGCCTGATATAGATCCTTTATTCCTGTAAGGATATTTTTGGAGAATTGGGTAGGCATGGCGTGCTAGAAGCTAACTTTGTCTTGTAAATCGGTATAAATGTAGTACGAGGTACTTACGTGTTTGGATAGTCCGACGATTGAATTTACTGCCAACATATTCGGGGATCTCATGGGTAGCTTCCCGAAGATTCACTGATGACGTATGACTCGCACTTTAATTAATCTGGGATTAATTAGATGAGAGAGAAAATTAATCTAGGATTAATTGCGGAGATATTTTATCTGGGATAAAATATCAATTTAAAGAGAGATAACGATTAATTTAGAATTAATCAGCAAATTAATCTATTCGATATATTAAACGAGATTTGATTTCGACACGGAATTAAAATTAAATTTTAATTCGGGCGAACGAGTTAATTTAGAATTAATTCGTTAGGGACGTGAATAATGACTTCGCTAGGCGTAATCATTTAATTACGACGCAACGGAAAATTTGTTAATTTGGAATTAGCGAACCCGAGCCCGGGATTATTTGCGAGCGCATTCGCATTTCGAATTCGAGTGCGGCACGCAAGTCAAATGAAGCGTCAAATCACTAGTCGCATCAAGCGTCAAATCACTTGTCACTTTGAGTGATGTGACTTGACAACTTGATTGATTGAGTGATGTGTGTGGTTGGTATTTAAAGCTTTAAAAGTTTGACTTTTTAAAACCAAAATGTTTGGTATATGTTTTCTAAAAAAAAAATTTCCAAAACAATTAACACATTTCATCATCTCTCTTCTCGTTTCCCTCTTCTCTCCTCACGCCATTTCTTTCTTTCTTCTGGATCAGTGAACTGCCGAGAGATGGAAAGAAAAAGGGAAGCAAGTGCTTGATTTTTGTGGCAAAAATCAAGAGAGCTAGCACTCCGAGAGACATGCGAAGGTGATAGGGAAGTCCACCCATAAGCCGGGAACCATTCGACGAAGCTTGGAGCTTGACGAAGGACCACCATTGACGCCAAACCAGTGAGCTTGGACTGCAGTTTGCCGTGACCATGACAGTGGGCAGTGAAGAGTTTTGTTGTCTCGCGCGTCGCTCAACCAATCGATGCGAGTATTCCACAACTCCCTCGAATGTATTCACTTATGTTTCTTGTTTGATAATTGATCTTGGGATGCTTATAATCTCCAACAAGTACCTGGTTAACTGAAATGCTACGCGAAAAGTTAAAAGTTAAGATCCAGATTAATCTGACGCCTCTTACCACGATCGTCCTCGGACCAATTTATCTTTGAAAAGATATGGTCAATTTGTGGTTCATAGGCTAAGATTTGGTCAATTATATCTGGAGCAGTTCTGGTAGTGAAGAGGAGTTCTTTTAAAGGTTTTGACACGAACCCATTTCTCCGGGCATCATCAAGAAACACACAAAGAAAATCATAAAATCCTTCAATGTTGTACAGTCCAAACTGTTTCTGGTGTATGTTCAGGTTCGCCCAAGATAACACTGTAAAAATTTCCTCCAATGTACCCAAGCCACCTGGCAAAGCAATAAAAGCATCAACATGGTTAATCATTTCTACCAATCGTTCAGACATAACTGGCACGATCAGTTCCTCTCCGTTTGATGGTCCAATAAGATTTGCCTCCGCCAAGGGTTTTGGAATGATTCCCAAAACTTGACTGCCTCCCTCCTGTACAGCTTTTGAAACGATCCCCATAAGTCCAAGATTGCCTCCGCCATTTACTAAGTGCATATTCCTTGCAGCTAAGACTCGACCCATTTCCTGTGCTGCTTCTACGTACTGTGGCTTAACACCAACACTAATACCGCAAAACACACAGATGTTTTCAACTCGTCTTCTTGAAGTGGCTTCCATGTTTTACTCTAGATGTCTTCAAAAGTACAATGATGAGTTGAATTTATAATACCTGAAATGGGTGAGTAAAATAATAGCACTAGTACCTGGGATTAATTAGATGAGAGAGAAAATTAATCTGGGATTAATTGCGGAGATATTTTATCTGGGATAAAATATCAATTTAAAGAGAGATAACGATTAATTTAGAATTAATCAGCAAATTAATATATTCGATATATTAAACGAGATTTGATTTCGACACGGAATTAAAATTAAATTTTAATTCGGGCGAACGAGTTAATTTAGAATTAATTCGTTAGGGACGTGAATAATGACTTCGCTAGGCGTAATCATTTAATTACGACGCAAAGGAAAATTTGTTAATTTGGAATTAGCGAACCCGAGCCCGGGATTATTTGCAAGCGCATTCGCATTCGAATTCGAGTGCGGCACGCAAGTCAAATCAAGCGTCAAATCGCTAGTCAAATCAAGCGTCAAATCGCTAGTCGTATCAAGCGTCAAATCACTTGTCACTTTGAGTGATGTGACTTGACAACTTGATTGATTGAGTGATGTGTGTGGTTGGTATTTAAAGCTTTAAAAGTTTGACTTTTAAAACCAAAATGTTTGGTATATGTTGTAGAAAAAAAAATTTCCAAAACAATTAACACATTTCATCTCTCTCTCTCTCTCTCTTTTCCCTCTTCTCTCCTCACGCCATTTCTTTCTTTCTTCTGGTTCAGTGAACTGCCGAGATGGAAATAAAAAGGAAGCAAGTGCTTGATTTTTGTGGCAAAAATCAAGAGAGCTAGCACTCCGAGAGACATGCGAATGAGATAGGGAAGTCCACCCATAAGCCGGGAACCATTCGACGAAGCTTGGAGCTTGACGAAGGACCACCATTGACGCCAAACCAATGAGCTTGGACTGCAGTTTGCCGTGACCATGACAGTGGGCAGTGAAGAGTTTTGTTGTCTCCCGCGTCGCTTAACCAATCGATGTGAGTATTCCGCAACTCCCTCGAATGTATTCACTTATGTTTCATGCTTGATAAATGATCTTGGGATGCTTATAATCTCCAACAAGTACCTGGTTAACAGAAATACTACGCGAAAAGTTAAAAGTTAAGATCCAGATTAATCTGATGCCTCTTACCACGATCGTCCTCGGACCAATTTATCTTTGAAAGGATATAGTCAATTTGTGGTTCATAGGCTAAGATTTGGTCAATTATATCTGGAGCAGTTCTGGCAGTGAAGAGGAGTTCTTTTAAAGGATTTGACACGAACCCATTTCTCTGGGCATCATCAAGAAACACACAAAGAAAATCATAAAATCCTTCAATGTTGTACAGTCCAAACTGTTTCAGGTGTATGTTCAGGTTCGCCCAAGATAACACTGTAAAAATTTCCTCCAATGTACCCAAGCCACCTGGCAAAGCAATAAAAGCATCAGCATGGTTAATCATTTCTACCAATAGTTCAGACATACCTGGCACGATCAGTTCCTCTCCGTTTGATGGTCCAATAAGATTTGCCTCCGCCAAGGGTTTTGGAATGATTCCCAAAACTTGACTGCCTCCCTCCTGTACAGCTTTTGAAACGATCCCCATAAGTCCAAGATTGCCTCCGCCATTTACTAAGTGCATAATGCTTGCAACTAAGACTCGACCCATTTCCTGTGCTGCTTCTACGTACTGTGGCTTAACACCAACACTAATACCGCAAAACACACATATGTTTTCAACTCATCTTTTTGAAGTGGCTTCCATGTTTTACTCTAGATGTCTTCAAAAGTACAATGATGAGTTGAATTTATAATACCTGAAATGGGTGAGTAAAATAATAGCACTAGTACCTGGGATTAATTAGATGAGAGAGAAAATTAATCTGGGATTAATTGCGGAGATATTTTATCTGGGATAAAATATAAATTTAAAGAGAGATAACGATTAATTTAGAATTAATCAGCAAATTAATATATTCGATATATTAAACGAGATTTGATTTCGACACGGAATTAAAATTAGATTTTAATTCGGGGAACGAGTTAATTTAGAATTAATTCGTTAGGGACGTGAATAATGACTTCGCTAGGCGTAATCATTTAATTACGACGCAACGGAAAATTTGTTAATTTGGAATTAGCGAACCCGAGCCCGGGATTATTTCCGAGCGCATTCGCATTTCGAATTCGAGTGCGGCACGCAAGTCAAATCAAGCGTCAAATCGCTAGTCAAATCAAGCGTCAAATCGCTAGTCACATCCAACGTCAAATCACTTGTCACTTTGAATGATGTGACTTGACAACTTGATTGATTGAGTGATGTGTGTGGTTGGTATTTAAAGCTTTAAAAGTTTGACTTTTTAAAACCAAAATGTTTGGTATATGTTTTAGAAAAAAAACAATTTCCAAAATAATTAACACATTTCATCATCTCTCTTCTCTTTTCCCTATTCTCTCCTCACGCCATTTCTTTCTTTCTTCTGGTTCAGTGAACTGCCGAGAGATGGAAAGAAAAAGGGAAGCAAGTGCTTGATTTTTGTGGCAAAAATCAAGAGAGCTAGCACTCCGAGAGACATGCGAAGGTGATAGGGAAGTCCACCCATAAGCCGGGAACCATTCGACGAAGCTTGGAGCTTGACGAAGGACCACCATTGACGCCAAACCAGTGAGCTTGGACTGCAGTTTGCCGTGACCATGACAGTGGGCAGTGAAGAGTTTTGTTGTCTCGCGCGTCGCTCAACCAATCGATGTGAGTATGCCGCAACTCCCTCGAATGTATTCACTTATGTTTCATGCTTGATAATTGATCTTGGGATGCTTATAATCTCCAACAAGTACCTGGTTAACTGAAATGCTACGCGAAAAGTTAAAAGTTAAGATCCAGATTAATCTGACGCCTCTTACCACGATCATCCTCAGACCAATTTATCTTTGAAAGGATATGGTCAATTTGTGGTTCATAGGCTAAGATTTGGTCAATTATATCTGGAGCAGTTCTGGCAGTGAAGAGGAGTTCTTTTAAAGGTTTTGACACGAACCCATTCTCTCCGGGGCATCATCAAGAAACACACAAAGAAAATCATAAAATCCTTCAATGTTGTACAATCCAAACTGTTTCTGGTGTATGTTCAGGTTCGCCCAAGATAACACTGTAAAAATTTCCTCCAATGTACCCAAGCCACCTGGCAAAGCAATAAAAGCATCAACATGGTTAATCATTTCTACCAATCGTTCAGACATAACTGGCACGATCAGTTCCTCTCCGTTTGATGGTCCAATAAGATTTGCCTCCGCCAATGGTTTTGGAATGATTCCCAAAACTTGACTGCCTCCCTCCTGTACAGCTTTTGAAACGATCCCCATAAGTCCAAGATTGCCTCCGCCATTTACTAAGTACATATTCCTTGCAGCTAAGACTCGACCCATTTCTTGTGCTGCTTCTACGTACTGTGGCTTAACACCAACACTAATACCGCAAAACACACAGATGTTTTCAACTCGTCTTCTTGAAGTGGCTTCCATGTTTTACTCCAGATGTCTTCAAAAGTACAATGATGAGTTGAATTTATAATAACTGAAATGGGTGAGTAAAATAATAGCACTAGTACCTGCCAAATGATAATTATTAGTTAACAGTAAAATAAATCGTGATAGTAAAAAAGGTTTGGATCCTGTGGGAGAAAGTAAAAGAACAACAAAACAAATCATAATTATTAGGAAAAGACAAAGAGATATAATATGTACAAGAAGTAGCGGCTTGATTGACGTCTATATGTCAGTGACAAGCTTCACATCCAATTTTCTTATAAATTTGCAAACATGGTCTTTTTGAGTCAGATTCCCAAGACTTAACTGTTGTCTTTCTTTTAGAAAATATGTCTGTAATTTACGAATGGCTATATGAACATATCCACTAGGATGCGTCTCAATAGTTGGAGATATATCATCTACAGACTCCTTACTCAAGCCATCCCTAATGAATTTAATTTTATGTTCACGATTATCGGACATCATTCATAAAGAACGACAACGAGTGTTACAATTCCAGCGTGCACATTTATAAAAAAACACCCATTTGCTTAGCTCTACGTTTCTTTGCATATGTGCTTCTTCCAAAACCAGGCAGATGTGAAATAAAAGAGTCAGAAGACTCACCTGCAAATTGGACCCGTACTTCAATTACCCAACGAATATCATTAGGAACTACATGGATCGTTAGTAATCTCATCTATTCCAAGCGAGCTTTGTAGACTTTCATCAAAGTGTTTTGAGGGAGAGAAGGAAATTGCTTGTGAAGATTTGTGAGAACTTCTTCCATCGTGAAATGACTTTACCTGTAAAAATTAAACACAAAAATAAAAATCACCAGATCACAATATATGCACAAATTGCATGGGTTGCCTCCCTGCCAGAGCTAAGTTTAAAGTCGTCAACTAGACGTGACTTCTCGAACGTTAGGCTGGATCTGAAAGTGTTACACTTTCTTTTTGTCGCTCAAATTATTCTCCCCAGTAGTGCTTGACATGCTTGTTTTTAACCTTGAATGTTTTGTTTGAGTCAGGATCATGTATCTCAACGGCTCTATCTATTAAAACCTTGGCGATCACAATTGGACCTGACCACCGTGATTTTGGCTTCCATGGGAAGAATTTCACCCTTGATTTGTTTAACAATACCTTCTGTCGTGGTTCCAGTTGTATGCGCACTAACTTCTCATCATGTCTCTTATTGGCCTTTTCTTTGTACAATTTGGCATCCTCAAAAGGCTGATTGTGAAATTCCTCCAATTCGTTGAGCTGGTGGAACTTTTTCTCTTCTATTGCTTGTAGTGCAAGAATTGGCTTTTTCAGTGCAAAAGACGCTTTATCTTCAGGCTCCATAGGCAATTGACATATTTTAAGTTTATTAATAGAACTTTGCATTGCATTGGAGTTCTGAATGGTACTGTGTATCACATCAAGTCTGAAACATTCTTCCTTCTTTTCATCATCTGGGAAATTCATGGCCTTGAAAACATTGAATGTTACTTCTTGGTCCTGTACCATCAAGGTTAATTCTCCTTTTTATACATCAATAATGGTTCGACCTGTAGCCAAGAATGGTCTCCCGAGGATGATCGGCACGTCTTCGTGTTCCTCCATATCAAGGACAATAAAATCTGCTGGGAAAATGAATTTGTCAACCTTGATGGCACTGCACCTAAATCACATAAAGCCTTACTAAAGTTATGTTCTCCTATGATGCATGGAATGGTGAAACTGCCAGGATCTTTCAACTTCAGGGGAAGTTTCCTCTGAATGATGGCACTGCATTCTTACGTCAATGTTACTGTCTCGTAGTCTCCCAATCTCCGTTTTTGTGAAAGAATGTCTTTCATGAATTTGACATAGCTGGGCATTTGTTCCAAGGCTTCTGCAAATGGAATGTTGATGTGCAGCTTTTTGAACACCTCCAGGAAACGAGCAAACTGCTTGTTCGGTTTGTTTTTCTGAAGAGGCTGAGGAAAAGGTGGAGGTGGAGTGATATGTTCTTTTTCCTTTGCTTATTTTTCCTCCATCTGTTGCTTTGTTTCTTTTGGAATATCTTCAATTGTTGCCTTGATTCCAGCATCTTTGTTGATTTCGGTATCGCTTTTTAACATGATGGCATGACATTGCTCATTTCTCATGTTCCTTGGATTTGGCTCTGTGATGTTAGGAAGGGTACCTGGCGGTCTGTAACTCTGAGCATTGACCAGTTGTCCCATTTGATTTTCCAGTGCTTTAATAGAGGCTTAATGGGTTTGATTCAATGCTACTTGATTTTGAACCATAGCTACTAAAGCATCGTATTTTGCTTATTGTTTCTTCAACTGGGCCAGCACTTCTATTATTCCTTGTTCTTTTTCATGCTCCTGGCCTTTGTTCTGTTGCTGGAATCCATGTGGTGGATAGTTCTGTTGTTGGAATCTCGGTGGGGGATTGTTCTTTTGCCCTAAATTGTTGCTCCATGAAAAATTCGGATGATTCCTCCACCCTGGGCTGTAGGTGTTGGAATATGGATTGTTCCCCTGTCTGTTGAAATTGTTGACATAATTCACCGTTTCTTCAAGTTGGTTTGGTTCTGGTGCTCCTCCATATGGTGAACTTGTGGATCCACCATTAACTTTCATGTTAAGAGTTTCCAGATTTTTGCAAATCACATCTAGCTTGGAATTCAGTGTTGTGTTGGCTCAAACTTCATAAATTCCTGCAATTCTTTGGATCATGCTCCTTTCTATTGGCCATAAGAAATTGTTGTTGGCCATTTCTTCAATTAAGTCCCAGGCCAGATCTTCTCCTTTTGCCATCAAAGCTCCTCCAGCAGCAGCATCAATTGTGGTTCTCATTATTCCAGAAAGTCCATTGTAGAAGGTTTGGACTTGTAGCCACTTTGCGATCTCATGATGAGGACATTTCTGGAGTAAATCTTTGAATCTTTCCCAAGCTTCGCAAAGGGATTCTGAATCTTGTTCCACGAAGGATGTGATGTCATTCCTCAACTTTGCAGTTCTGGCTGGTTGAAAGTACTTTGCAAGGAATTTGGTGGCTAGAGTGTTCCAAGTTGTGATGGAACCTACTGGTAGTGAATGTAGCCAAGCTTTAGCTCTGTCTTTCAGGGAATATGGAAAAACCCACAGTCTCATTGCTTCTTCAGCTGCTCGGTTGTAATTGAAAGTACCAAAAACTTTCAGGAAGTCACTGATGTGGGCATTAGGATCTTCAGTTGCATTTCCCCCAAACTGTACTGACTGCTGAATCATCTGGATTCATGTTTTGATGTCACACGCATTTGCTGGTAAATGAGGAAGTACAATACAGGAAATGAATCTGTCAACCACCAGAATGGTTCTGTCTCAAATGGGAATTGGTGGTGCAACGTTCAAAGATTCAGGTTCCATGTTAATGATTGCTTCTTGGCCTTCTCGCATTTCCCTTATCAACAGTCTAATGGTTCTTTCAATTTATGGGTCAAGCGGTCGGAGTTCAAAGCTTCTGGTTCGTCTCATGTAGTTTATGAGAACCTGAAACACAAGAAAACAAAAAATAAGTAAAAAGAAATTAGATACAAGTAATGTATATAACCCCAAAACTAATAGTGAAAGATAAATAAGTCTCCGGCAACGGTGCCAAAAACTTGACCGGTGCGTAATCACACGCATATAACGCAAGGGCACGTATCATCAAGTAGTATAAAAAATATCGATCCCACGAGGACTTAATACCTAATCTATTAATTTTATGAGGTCAAATGATTACTAGTATCTAACAGGTTGATTTATTGATTTGAAATGGTGATGATTTGGAATTTAAAAATAAGTAAATAAAATTGCGCAAAAGTAGTTTTAAGAAAATTCAATATTAGGAAACTATCTAAGGTTGTGAATCTTCCAATATCATTTTAAATATGAAGTGGTTATTTCATTTTTATGAAATATATCGGTTTATTAACTTGGAATACTAAATTATGCGAAAGCCTCTGTCGATGGTCAGACGAAAATACCCAGTATAACCCAATTGAACCATATGTTTATGTCAACCAAATTACCTGGATTCATTAAGTTTAAGTTCCAATTATGGCTACCCCCACCCGACAGAGATATGTCTATCATGTAAGGAAATCTAGTAAAGGGTTATCTATCCTCAAGGAAGATCGTGGGCTATTAAGTCTAAGGCTGAAACCTAAAATTCTTTTGTCAAGTTTATTTTAGATTTACCAGATCAATCTTATTAGTAGCCAATTAACAAGACGCATTAAGCTTAAGACTTAATAAGTAAACCTTTAAATTACCCAAACTATAAAATAACCCCTTATAAACCGGTGATATTAGAATTCATCACAACCCCAGATAACTAACTTAGTTACGACACATAACTAGGGCTAGTAAAAACTTAAATAAAATAAAAGACATAAAGTAAAATGCTGAAAGTAAATTGCTGAAAAGTAAATGACGGAAAGTAAATGCTGAAATTAAATACTGAAAATTAAATGCTGAAAGTAAATGCTGGAAGTCAATTACTGAAAAGTAAATGCTGAAAGTAAATTGCTGAAAAGTAATAAAGTAAAAGTACAATAAAAGAAAATACTGAGGTAAAAAAGATCCACTTTTATTACTTCTATTTTAGATATCTCCCTTAATATATATATTAACTTTGCATGATAATTACCAACCAGCCATATAGGCGGTATCCAGATTAAGTCAAATTAATAATTAATTACCAACCGACCAATTAGGCGGTATCCAGTTTAGTCAGGTTAAAACCAATTTAATAATTACCAACCGACCAATATGGTGGTATCCTCGTTAAGTCAGGTTTTAACTAGTTTCTATATTATAATTAAGGGAGATTCATCTAAATATTAGTAATAAAAGTTTTACCTTTTACCCCAGCAAAGGGGAGTTACCTCCTCATTACTGAAAAGTAAAAACTGAAAATTAAAGAAAGAAAAGTATTATGCGTAAAAGTAAATTGCGGAAAGTAAAAACTGAAAAGTAAAGAAAAGAAAGTGCGAAAGCGGAAATTAATTAATTAAAGCTGTAAATAAACAAACAAGATACAATCTTCTTAGTATTCTTAAGGAATTCCTTAGAAGAAAGTATGAATTTACAAATGAAATGGCTTGATAGTATAGGCAAAATTTTGCCTCCATCAAATCATCCACCAAATCCATTATTAATTGCTCCACTAATTGCTCCACTAATTGCTCCACCAAATCCATTAGTAATTGCTCCACTAATTCTTATCATGTTTGGTGGTGATTTGATAATTTTTATTATTTATATATTAATTTATTTTTTGCTTTGAAAATGATTGAAAATGACTCTAATAATTACACACAATACACTTCTGAATGGTTCATCAATTTTGGGCATGAAATCTTCAGAATTCGAAATTAGTTTATCTTTAATAGTTGTAGAACTTTACGTCTTCTTTAATCTGGAACTTGAATTAGCTCAATCCGATATCGGAGTAAAAGGTTATGCCCAAAATACGACATATGCGTAAAATTGGAATTTCCAAAACTGCACTTCGTTAAAACGCCCTTTCAAGTTTCCAATCTCCAAAATTAATATGTCAAGTCCAATTTTTACCCTTATTTGACTCACATTTCATCCTAAATGATTTCATTATGTCCCATTATTATCTTATCTGCAAAATAAACTAAAACACATCAAAACGTTCATCAAACCCGAGAAACTAAACAAAATATTAAGTAAAAAGGGCGGTAAATATTGATATATTTTCCGCTCATCACTCAGTTGCTTAACGAACTCACAACTTTTGAGTCTATTTCTGTATAGAACATGGTAGAAGAAAATATTGCAGAACCTTTTCCCTCCAGCTCTTCTGAAAATAATAGGAACATAAATAATGAGAAAGCTAAGTATTCAGGAGCTGAGAACATAGCAGGAAATAACAACAAAAGAAACAAGTCAAACAACAATCAAGGTAAATCAGATTTACTTGTTACTGAATCTTGTTTAGTTGAAAATGATTTATCACCCTGGATAATTGATTCAAGGGCGTCTAATCATAATTGTTGTTTCTTACATAAGCTTGATTCTTACACAATACTTGTTGATGGGGACTTTACTTTGAGAGTTGGGAATGGCACTTTAGTTTCAGCATCAACTATTGGAGAAATAAAATTCTATAATTAGAACAATAAATTTTTTTTTCTGAATAATGTTTATTTCATACCGGGGTTTACTAGAAACCTTATTTCAGTTTCTCAACTTTATGAACAATCTTATCCAGTTTCTTTTGATAGTAAATCAGTTATTATTTCAAGAAATGGTTTGAATATTTGTTCTGGTTTTATTGAAAATGGGCTCTATATGATAAGACTCATTGTTAATTCATTATTGAATGTTGAAATATTTAAAGTAGAATTGCCCAAAATAAAGAAACAAAAGATTTCTCACACTGATAACACATATCTATGACACCTAAGACTTGGTCATATAAATCTTGACAAGATAAATAGGCTTGTAAAGGATGGTCCTTTAAGAGAACTAAATGTTGGTACTCTACCAGTCTGTGGGTCATGTCTTGAAGGTAAGATGACCAAAAGGCCTTTCTCTGCAAAAGGCGATAGGGCCCAAGAACAACTAAAGCTCATACTTTCAGATGTTTGCGGACCTATGACTACACAAGCAAGATGTGGTTATGAGTACTTCATTACATTTGTTTAGGGATGGCAACGGCCCGATAAAAAAATAATTTGGCCCCGGCCTGGGCTGTCACCAAGCTCGGGCTTTTTGGGTTGAGCCTGGCCTGAGCTTTTTTCACCACAGGGCGGGCCAAAGCCCGACCGGGCCGAGCAGGGTCGGACCGGGCTCAGGCTTTTCTGCCATATATACCTTTGTTGATGATTACTCAAGATATAGTTACGTTTACCTAATATGACATAAATCTACACTTTTGAAAACTTTAAGGAATTCAAATTCGAAACGGAAAAATAATTAGGTAAATCAATCAAGTGGCTTTGATCAGATCGAGGAGGTGAATACCTTGATAATGAATTCAAAGATCACCTATTAGAGTATGGGATTTTGTCCCAACCAACCGCACCTGGTACACTTTAGAAAAATGGTGTAGCTGAGAGAAGGAATCGAACTTTACCTGACATGATTCGTTCCATGTTGAGTTATTATTCACTCCTAAAATCATTTTCGGGGTATGTTATACAAACAACAACTTATATTTTGAATGTAGTTTCATCTAAGTTAGTACCTAAAACACCCTTAGAGTTATGGAGTGGCCATAAACCTAGTTGGAGACACTTTCGTATATTGGGGTGCCAGCAGATGTGCTAATGGGTAAAACAAGAAAGTTGGAAATACGTTCTGAAGTTTGTTTCTTTGTAGGATATTGTAGGACACAGAAACTGGGTGACGCATGCTATTCTAGGCTCGCGGCCTAGTTGGGAGTACGGAGTAGCCCGCGGGGCACTAAACCGGAGAATAATGGAGTCGCCACCCGGTGTGAACCGGGAAAAATGATTTAAGGTCGCACTCACCCCTCGCAAGGGAAGACCTCAAACCGTTGGGTTCGGAATGGTCCCTTACTTATTCCACTTGTAATGAAATGATTGTGCAATAATCTAACCAAGCCTAAGCAACATATTTCAAAGAGTATTCTACTTCTAAGTTCACATGCATAATTACAAAGCTCATATCTAAGTTTGCATATAACCTATGTCCGAATTTGCATATAACACATTTGCATATAATCTATGTCCGAATTTGTATACAACCTATTTGCATATAATCTATGTCCCAATTTGCATGCATAAAGATAAATTGAAATACGACAAGCATACAATGTCGTAAGCACATTACATTTGATCATAGGCATGCCAGTAGAAAATAATTGTAGAATCACGCATGAAAGCAAATCGGAATAATGGCAAGCATACGATATCACACAATAATCTCATGAACATGTTGAGTTATCAAACACGAAAGATAGATAACAACCTAAGCATAAACATAAAGAAACACCTATTGCGAAAGGAGATAACAAGATCATGTATAGGGGAATAACATACTAATGGCTAAATCATGCTTGAGAAACAAGTAACATCCTAACGACCTAATCATACTTGAACACAATCTTGCAAACACATCAAATAAATGAATGCGGGAATACAAATTGGTGATAACAGCAAAAGTGCCAATAATGGAATGGCATGGTTAATTACATAATGCAAGAGAAATCACCCAAGAAGCAATCATGCATGAAATGTGATGAAAAAAGCTCAGTTCAGTGTATACACATTCGTGTAGCGTTCGAAAACGCGTTCGAACGGTAAACAGAAGTTTCTCGTTCGTGTGGCGTTTGATAACCCGTTCGAACGGGACAAAGACCTGATGAAACAAAATGCATGAGCATTCGAGTAGCGTTCGTAAACGCGTTTGAACGGTAAACATAAGGTTTGCATTCGTATAGCGTTTGATAACACGTTCGAATGAGATAAGACCTGATGAAACGAAAATGCATGCGTGTTCGAGTAGCATTTGTGAACGCATTCGAACGGGAATAGAAGGTTCGCGTTCGTGTAGAGTTCGAGAACGCGTTCGAAAGGGACATGACCTGATGCATGATAGACGACACACACGCATACACAGATGCACAATGTAGAACCCCGTGTGCCCGATTGAACTCATTCCCATTCAATCAAGCATACCTCATCCGGCGCGGAAAAATATCGTGGTAAAGGTAGCCATCGGGCATTTTCCCTCGAATAGAGGACCTTTAATCCACCCTAATTAGCCCATGCGCATTAGAATGCAATACATGCATAAATAGAACAATGATATGCACAAAGTCAATGACATAACAAAAGGCGTAGTAAAACATCGTGGTAGGGAGCCTTCATGCATTTTCCCTCGAATAGAGGACCTTTAATCCACCCTAGTTAGCCCATGCGCACAAGAATGAAATGCATGCGTAAATAAAGCAACGATATGCAAAGGGTAAATGACATAATAAAAGGTGCGGCAAAACATCGTGGTAAAGGTAGCCATCGGGCATTTTCCCTCGAATAGAGGACCTTTAATCCACCCTAATTAGCCCATGCGCATTAGAATGCAATACAGGCATAAATAGAACAATGATATGCACAAAGTCAATGACATAACAAAAGGCGCAGCAAAACATCGTGGTAAGGGAGCCTTCATGCATTTTCCCTCGAATAGAGGACCTTTAATCCACCCTAGTTAGCCCATACGCACAAGAATGAAATGCATGCGTAAATAAAGCAACGATATGCAAAGGGTAAATGACAAAATAAAAGGTGCGGCAAAACATCGTGGTAAAGGTAGCCTTCAGGCATTTCCCTCGAATAGAGGACCTTTAATCCACCCTAGTTAGCCCATGCGCATTATATTACCGTGCATATAAAATAAGGAAAACAATATAGGACTTCACATATTTGATTAAACGTATATCACATTCAATCAAACACACTTCGTCCGGCGCGGCAAAGTATTGGCGTAAAGGTAGCCTTTCGGCCTTTTCTTCCCTCAAATGGAAAACCTTTAGACCAACATACTAAGCCCATGCGCACTACATCATCAATACAAACAAATAATCGTACAGAAATTAAATGGCGGAATATAAAATGCGGATAATAAACAAACAAGATAAAACAAAGCGAGATATGTGACGTTTGCTCAAGTGGTACACGGAGTTGTATCCCAAGTACAGACTGCACTACCGTCTATTCGGATTCGGCTACGGAATTTACGTCTGGGTTTCCATCCTATATACCATAAGAGACGACACATTTCCCATTCATCTAAGGGTCACAACACACATCCACAAGCGACTCTCATGTGAAGAAAATAAATAAAACAATTAAGAGATGAATAAAAATGAATAATAGGAGTGCCCTCAAGTCTAACCTTTTAAATCGCCTCTCGGACGTATGGTACACGATCGTCGGAAGGGTTAACTCTCCGTAACTCCTCAGGTTCACTGGTTCACTGCTCTCGTTCGTTGTCTCACTGTTTTGAGTCGTCGTTCCCCCATATTTTGCTGCTGTTTTTACTGTATTTCTCTGTTGTTTATGTGATGTTTTTTGGTCACTGTTTTAGGGTAATAAGGGACTGTTTTGGTCTCGGTTTTGGCATGGTTTTTGGGGGTTAAGGGCTGCGGTCTTCGATGGTTTAGGGGGGCTGTATTGGGCTGTTTCAGTAAGGTAAATGGGCTGTATTTATGCGGCAATGCAGAGGTATTTCTTGTGTGAATGAGCTAGGGTGTCAATGCTTTGCAGAATTTTTCTGTGGTTTTGTATGAATGTGCTAGGGTGTGAAATGTTGGTTTTGTGTTCTTTTTTATAGGCAAAGGCTAGGGTTTTCTCTTGCTTGAATAGGAAAGGGACCAATTAGAGTCTTACAAGGAAAATCTATATTTGATTGGGGACAATATTTGTTTTATTTAGGTAGGGATATATTTTATATTTGGTTTGGTTTATTTTAATTTGGTATGTGATTTTTTAGATTTGTTTTAATTTCACCATGTGTTAAATATGTGTTTTATTAATTTGGATATGTTTTATGGGCTTTGGTGCCATGAGTTTTGATACGAGGTATCGACTCCCTATTATGGCAAAGTGCCATGAGTCCGAAATGGATTCCATGTATAACAACTATTTTGGATACTAATTGTTGTACCACAAAGCATTGTGCCTATTGGTACATTAATGTCTTCAAGGAAGACATACATGGAAGGCAACATACCGACGTACAAAACTGGGCTTTTGACGGAAAGGTATCGTTATCAACATTGTGTTAATAACGGTTCAACCTTTTACCTGTTGCCATGGTAAATCCATTTTGAAGATGCTTGTTGATAACTGTATATTTCATTTATGAAATGTGTCAGTTATAGATCAAAATCGCTTTCCTGAAAAGGAAACCTTTTGGAGGATGTTTACAAACATCCTGACGATTTTGTATAACCGACAAACAAGGTTTGCGGGTCATTCGATTCATGTTTGGATCGAAGCAAGCATAAGGTTCTTGGAACTGACGTTTTGATATAATCATAATGGTTTAGGATTTGACTCAAAACGAAATAATTCTTGTGTATATAAGGAGGTTAGTGGGAGCGCACTGACAGTGAAATTCCCATAAAACAATTGGTAAAAGCTTGGCTTTCATAGATATTCTTTCAATAGAAATTCTCCGTAGAATTCTGGGGAGTAACAACCTTTATTCAAGGAATAAAGATCTACTGGGATAGATTTGGAGTTGATAACACTCTCTGGGAAATTGTACATTTAAAATGTACTTGTATTGGTGTCTCATACGCTTCGAGCATATGGAGTCACAATCGGGTCAATCCAAGTGATAGTCACTGGATTGAAGTTAAGAACATCTGTTAGTATCTTAGAGAACTAAAGATGTTGTCTTAAACTATGGAGAAGGAGAACTTGAAGTGACTGGGATCACTGCTGCAAGTTTCCAAACAATTAAATACTACGGTACTATAAAGTTTGCATAACGGGACAGTGAGCTGGAAATCTTCCGAGCAAGATAACTGTTGCCGAATAAACAACAAATGCGGATTATTGCTGCAGCTGAGGCAGCAATAGAAGCCATTTGGGTCGAAAATAAATCTAATTAGATTAGATATAGTTATGTTAGCGGCTGAGCTAGGCGTCAGCACAGGCTAAGGAATTAAAGGTCTCATCGACGATCCAGTTATATACTTCTATATCATCTGATTCGTTCGGATCATACATCGTGGCGATGTGATGATCGTGTAAATCGCGTCAGACGATATTAATTTGGATATGTTTTATGGGCTTTGGTGGGCTAATTGGGCTTGGGTGTGAGGTTAGCAGCAAAACCAGAAATACCGACACCGTTCGAACGCCGATTCGAATGCTACACGAATGTCCGCAATCTTCCTGACGTTCGAACGTAGTCACGAACGCAGTATGAACGAAAATAGTGAACTTATGAAATGAATCTGATGACATACTTGTTCTGAATTTCCCATTCCGACATTTGTTTCCCGCGAATTCCGTGACTTAAAAGGTAGTGTCTCCAAATGAGACTCATCATAGGGATTTACATACAAAAATGCAGTGCCTACAGATATGCAAAAGGCACAAGAGAGGTGTTTTTTATAATCCTTGAGATAATAAGGTATTTGTGTCGATAAATACCACATTTCTTGAGAATAATTATATGACAGACTTCAAACCTTAAACAAGATACTCTTAGAGGAATTAAAATCTGATGAGATCAGTCAATGACCTATGAGGATTGTTGTTCCACAAAGTGAGGAGACCACATCTTCGAGTCAGACCATTTTACCACCTCATCGTAGTGGAAGGATAGTACGGCTACCTTCTCGATATAGACAAAAAATTGAAACACAAGTTGCTATCACTGATGATGGAAACGATGACCCATTGATATATAGATATGCAATAGCTTGGGGATATGAAACTTGAGATGGAATCCATGTATTCCAACTCAGTCTGGGAGCTTTTTGATCTACCAGAAGAAATAACTCTTATATGGTGTAAATGGATCTACAAAAGAAATAGGGGAGTGGACGGTAATGTAGACATTCAAAGTAAGGCTAATGGTAAAGGGTCATACCCGAAAAGAATGAGTTGACTATGAGGAAAAAATTTCACCAGTAGCCAAGCTAAAGTCCATTCAAATCTTGCTTTCCATTGCTGCTTATTATGTTTATGAAATTTGGCAGATGTTTGTCAAGATATCCTTGATGAAATTAGTATTTACTCTTGGTGGCAGAGCTATAGTTTGGAGAACCGTCGAATAATCATGTTTGTTGATTCAACTATGAAAGCTAAATATATGGCTGCTTGTGAAGCTGCCAAAGAAGCCGTTTGGCCCCGGAAGTTCTTTACTGATCTTGAAGTGGTTCTAGATATGAACAAGACATTGCCATGTTATTGTGATAATAGTGGTGCAGTGGATAATTCCAAAGAACCAAGAAGCCAAAAGAGATCAAAACATATTGAGAGGAAATATCATGTGATTAGGAAAATTGTGCAACACGGAGATGTGGTTGTTCAGAAGATTCCATATGTAGAGAATGTACTCGATCATTTTACCAAAACGCTACCTGTAAACAGTTTTGAGGGGAATAAAGAAGGATTGGTGCTTAGAGACATATCTCATTTGCTTTAGGGCAATTGGGAGTTTGTTGGGATTGTTATGCCCGACAAGCAAATGTGTTCGAATATGATTGATTAATAAATTTATGATTCAATTTTATTCCATGTATGTAATTTGATTTGTGTTATAAAATTCATGAAAATTCCGTGATTATTTATATAGATTTAAATTAAATATATATGTCTATGTAAACTGTTACATACATATATGCATGGATAAAATTTAAAGAGAAATAGTCAAAATTTATCCATGATTAGGATTTGAAGTTTGCAATCTTCAAAATCTAATGTCATAAATGTTGGATAAAATGACCCATAGCGTCACTATTTGCACAGATCATTGTGTTGTTGTAGCAAATTAACTATATGACAAGGAAATTGCACTCTCACCATAAATGTATAAATAAAGAGAGGTCCATATGATTAGTTCCTGGATTGAGATGATATGAGACAGTATCAATCCACGAAGGATTAATCATTAAATATCCCTAGCCGGAGTATTATCGAGACTGGACATCGATAATGCGGAATAGGCTAGTATTGCACTTGTGCGCGTTGTGAGGGCACAACGGCATAGTTCTCATATATATAAGTGTTGGAGACTTATGCAAGTGCGATAGGAGGTCGTGTTTCACCGATGGTACGGGAAACAGCTTCGCTCTGGATAGACCCCTCGGAATCCCATTGGTATTATGACTATGTGTCTATGGGAGGCCGAAATCAGGGTAGGTGTGTATGGTCTTAACCTGAGACTTACATCGCTAATACTTACGATAATCGATAGACTTTGGTCTTGGTGGTATAGGGCTTTAACCGGTTCTGCGTACACCACTTCTGGGTTTATCAGAGAGTCGTAGTGTATTGGATGTGATGTCAAGACGGAAGTATCACTCCAGTCATATTGGAGATGATGTCACGCAGGATACGGTATTAGTGCTCTTAAGTGCTGCGCGGCCATCGGGATATTATGACAAGGTCATGTATATCCGATTATAGAGACTAGTTACCAGACATCCGACATGTGCTTCGTACGGGGCAGACACTTATCCAGCCCCAGGCCTAGCACGTGACTATCTGATACTGGACCGATATGCACAATACATTAGTATACTACGCTTGATACAGATGTTTGATATTCTTAAATGGATATGTCCGGAGAATTGGGAAGACTTGGTGCTTTGCTAGGAGTCGACCTTGTCACATAAATCGGTAGAACGTAGTACTTGGTACGTACGTGATTCGGATACTCCGACGACCGTATTTACTGCCAGCTTATCCGGGGATCTCATGGGTCGCTTCCGATAATCCACCGATGACGCACAACTCGCACTCTTGAATAATCTGGGATTATATAGGAGAGAGAGAAAATTAATCTAGGATTAATTACGGAGATATTTTATCTAGGATAAAATATCGTCTAAAGAGAGATAACGATTAATTTGGAATTAATCGGTAAATTAATATATTCGATATATTAAACGAAATTAGATTTCGACGCGGAATTAAAATTAGATTTTAATTCGGGCAAACGAATTAATTTAGAATTAATTCGTTAGCGATCTGAATAGTAATTTCGCTAGGCGTAATTATTTAATTCACGTCGCGACGGAAATTTGTTAATTCGGAATTAGCGAAACCGAGCCCGAAAGTGTTTGCGGACACATTCGTATTTTGAAACGAGTGGTATCCGCATATCACATCGCGATATCTCATCACTTGACACGAATAGATGATGGATGTATCTAGTCACCTTTATGGGATGATACATTGTCTCTATTCTCAATGTGTGATGATGATGCCATTTAATGAATTTTTGGAAGGAAAAAGCTTTTCACATTTTTTTTGAAGAGTTTTTATCTAAAAAATTCATTTTTGGTATAATATACATCATTGCTTTTCATTTTGCCACTCACGTTTTTGAAACAAAAACAAATGAGAAAATAGAAAAGTTAACAACACATTTTTCTCTCTAACTCTCTCATCTCTCTCACGCCAAAACAGTGGCTTTTCTTCACTGGTTTTGAACCAGTTTGGGCGTGAATAATAGGGAAGCTAGAGTGGGTTTTCATGGTGAAAATTCAAGTGCTAGCACACTTACAAGTCTTGCGAAGGTGGTAGGGAGGTTCGACCATGAGCCGGGATCCGTCCGATGAAATTAGGAGCTCCATTTCGCAGCTCAAAAACTGAAGACAGAAGGCAGTGGACTGCATGCAGTGGGCGTCCATGGCAGTGCGTTTTTGGCTTCATTCGTCTTCGATTCGACTCAACCAACCAATGTAAGTATTCCGCTATCTTCGTTGGTGTATTCATGCATGATTTTCATGTCTGTTTGATCTTGGGACCTAGATTTTTACCAACAATAATATAGTTCATTCCATTATGAATGATATAGTTATATCTAGATTATATTATGTAGAGACATAGAAATGATTGTATTTTAAATAATAAGATTATATCAGACCAGATAAAATTGAAAAGTTCTAATAATTTCCGTTAAATAAAGAACATCAATTTTATCATAATGATGGTCATATATATGATGATCTGAATTCATTTTATTTAACAGACTCCTATATCATATTAATTTATTCTTTAATTTACTCGGTAAGGTTTTATATTTATTACATTTCGTAAACCTTGTATTTTGGGAATGAGTTGAATGAATAGTTGAGAATGCTAACTTGATAAAATGAAATCCGTTCATAAAACTCTCTTGTTTGTTAGTTCAGGATAAAAATTATGAATTAATTGTTCACTTGAGAACTAATGGAAGTCAAGGATAAAGATGTAATTGGAGAGGGTAACAGATTTTATACCTAGCTCATTTACGAATCATTCATGGAGGATCATTGCATAGGTAATCACTATATCAATGGGTGAATACTTTGAGTAATTATTTTTATAATTCTAAGAGAGCAATTCTGGGTATTTATTGGAGTTTCTCCAAAATTAATAATTTCGTTTGATTAATAAAAGAGTTTATAATTAATCAACGGAATTGTTGGAGCTTAGAATTATAAGTTCATCGGTCCCCTCGTTGTTTTCTATCACTATTCTAACGATAATAATTGCGAAGAAAAATAGTTGAGAATTATTTAAAAATAATTATGAATTATTTTACACTCTAATGATTCCATATAACCCTTATTTGGAAATTATGACAAATGTTGCCATAATATATTTATCAATAGATAATATATCTATTTATTAATTTATGAAATTAATATTTAATGAATTTGATTAATTAAATATTAATTTAATGAGATAATATTTTCAATAGTTGAAAATTTTGAAAATTATTTTTTTATGAATTATCTTTGATAATTTATAAGATAAATATTAAAGGATTTTATTTTTATTTTTTGAAAATCAAAATTGATAATATCCTTTATGGATATGCTTGACATTGTTTTGATAAAAGAAAATAAAAAACGTGGACAGGTATTAGAATTTGATTTGATCAAAAATTCATCCATATGGTATAAAATAGCACACAAACGTGAGCTCTTAAGAAATTGAGAGATTAATCAAAATCAAAAGAAACAATAAAAACGTGCGTGTGCAAGAACTTATTTATTATTATTATTATTTTGTGTTTTGGTTTTGAGAAAATCAAAATAAAAAAGTATTCGTCTCATGTATTGAGTAAATGAATCCTTCACAAAATTAGAGTGTTCTTCGTAATTATTTTCACATCCACACGTGTCATTGGAGGTGAGGAGATAAGATGAGGAAGATCATGGTTCAAAGAATCGTGATTCAAATAGATCCATATCTACATATATATTTCTTACTTGAGTTCTAAATATTCTATATTATTAACATACTAGAAAATCCGGATTCGGTTTTTAATTTCATGTAAAATAAAATAAATATTCTCTTATTTATGAACATGTTTCTGCTATGCATGAAATCTGTATACCAACACCTCCATGATTTCAGAGTTCCGACAGTTGAGAGAGACTATCATGAATATAGGATATTCGGAATAGAAGATTCTCCAACCTTGGCAGACATTTGTCGAGGATATTTGAAAAATTAAAGAAACAAGGCCTGTCGGCACCCTTAGAAACTAAACCACTATCGAAGCCCATCCCCCGCCACTTCAACTTAAACCAATACTACCACTTTCACCAACATAAATGATATTACAATGATAAATGTGTTCACCTCGAATATGAGATCCAAGACCTTATTGACAATTGTAAAATCCCCGACCCAGAAAAGAACCAACCCAACCCAACACAAACAGAAACCTATTACCTAATCACCATGTTGTAACACCATCAAACTATATGATTAACTCTGGCCTACCTGAAAACTATATCCTACAAACATTCCATCAGCAAGTCCATATTGTGGGGATATGGGACAGTAGCGACAATTTTATGAAGACTTCTTTAGTGGCAATAAAGAGGAAGTCATATGGATAACTATGAGTGGTCGATTCTACAATGATGCCACCAATAAAGGGTAGGAGAAGAATTGAAAGAGAATAAGGAAGAAGAAGAAAATGAAGAGGAAAACCATATGCTCCACTAGCTGAAAAAGACTCAGACACAGATTAGCATATAGGAATTATTATGTTCCTCCCAGGAACACAGAAGGGAAAATGGATAAGGCCCTAGGAAAGATAATGGTACCCGAAGATGCTAATCCAATAGTATTCATTGGGTTTGTCTATAAAGAAAATAATAAATCATCACCTTCTTCGAGGATGAGTTCCCGATGAAGAGACGAAATCATAACCACTCGTTATTCCTTAAGGTGGAGGTTAAGGGAAAAAAGACCTCATGTGTAATGGTAGACGATTGATCTTCCATTAATGTTTTCCCATTGAAGATACTCCTCAGATTGGGCATCCGACCAAAGGAATTGATCCCATCTGATATTACTATCAATGAATACGACGATGGAAGACACCTTCACTGCCATGGTAAAAGTAGGCCCGATCGAAGATGAATTCGAATTCACTGTGCTGAATATCCCTACTATTTTTGCTCTACTCTTGGAAATGCCTTGGATCCATAAGCTCATAGGGGTACCATCAATGCTACACCAAATTTTCAAGTTCCCACATGAATAAAGAATTGGCACTATTGAGGCTGAGGCACACAATGTTGTAGCCACATAGGAGGTCCATCCATTCGCAAGGTTCCAAGTGGCACTGATATTCAAAGAGTGGGTAGATCCTAAAGTAGCTATGATCAAAGAGAAAATGAACTACAAGCCCAATACTAAACTGGCGGCATGAGGCCAATGTGTAAGCTCATTGCCTAACTTCAAGGGGCAAAGTGCCAAAACAGAGCCAAGAAGAAGGGGGTGAAGTTATACGATCACTTTTTGAAGGTTGGGTGTCAAGGAACTCTGGAACCATGTGAAGTCAATGAAGTCACTGTGTCAGGCTTCAAAATCTTTGTTGATCTAGTAGACTGGGAAAAAATTCCAGCAGTGAAAGAAGAAGACGGTGTTGAATCAAAGATAAAAGTGAAAGGGGCAGAACCAGAACTGACAGAAAAAAAGGATGAGAGGAAGAACTGCTCCAACTGGAATGGCTGACACTGGAGGACCCATAGACAATCAAAAAGGAAGTAGAATATGAAGATATTTATGTACCCGAGCTTTTTTATTGTAACATCACATTAAAGATCAATAAAATGAATGATTTTGCTTACTTGCTTGATCTTTTTTCTTTTAGCACACATCATTGCATGCATAACATGAGCATATTTGACATTAATTCCACTAAAATAGATACATTTAATCTTGGAATATGTGAAAATTTCAAGAACACATTAATTGCAAGCGAGGTTACCCCTGAAGAGAGGAAAGAAGTAGAGAACTTGCTAAGAAAATATACAAAGGTATTTACATGTTCCTATGAAAACATACATGCAGTGGACAGAAGCATAGCATAACATGTGATACACATAAAAGCAGAATCTTCATAGAATGAGCCCAGAATGGGTAGAAAAAAATCAGAAATAAGGTACAAAAATAGGTAAAAGCAGGGTTCATAGTAGTATTCAAATACCCAAAGTGGTTAGCCAACATTGTACCGGTTCTAAAGAATGATGGAAGGGTTAGAATATGTGCAGACTATAGAGACCTCAATAAGGCTTGCCCAAAAGATGATTTTCCTCTACCTCACATGTATGTTTTGGTGGATAGCACCGCCTTGTCGGCTATGTATTCTTTTGTAGATGGATTTTCAAGGTATAAACAAATATTTATTTCAGAAGAATGTAACTACAAAACGGCATTCATCATGAATGAGGGACCTATTATTATAATAAGGTGCCCTTCGGATTGAAGAACACATAGGCAACCTATCAACAGATCGCTACCATCATATCTCACGATTTGATGCACAAATTGAAGTTTATGTTGATGACATGATGGTCAAATCAAAAACCAGAGAAAAGCACTTCGTTGTATTAGAGAAATTCATTGATAGGGTGGATAGGTACAATCTCATGCTTTACCCAATGAAGTGTTTATTTGGGGTCACATCAGAAACCCTGTTAGGACATATTTGGGAAAGAGATGAATACAAGTATATCCATGGAAGATTAATGTAATAACAGAGATGCCCACACCTAAAACAGAGAAATATGTGATAGCATCCATTGGTAAGATACAATACATCAGCGGGTTCATTGCCAAACTGACCTTGGTGTGTGAATCAATTTTTAAGTGTGAACCAATCTTCAAGTTGCTCATGAAGGATCAACCAGTAGTGTGGAACGAGCAATACCAAGAGGCCTTTGACAAAATCAAGCAGTGTCTGACCAACCCGCCAGTCTTGAAGCCCCAAGACCTGGAAAGCCTTTAGTCTTGTATTTAGTCGTGGAGTCTCAAGCCTTGGGCGCGATGTTGGTTTAGAAAGATGATGCTGGGGTGGAGTACACAATATATTATCTCAGCAAGAAGAAGTTACCTTATGAACATGTTATAAAGAAGTGGAGAAAATCTATCTAGTAGTAGTATGGGCCTCCAGAAAGTTGCAAGATTATTTTCAATCCTACAAGATATAGATTGTCACTAATGAGAATCCATTAAAATACTTACATCTGGCACCCTCTTTGATCAGGAATTTGGAAAGGTGGTTGGTCCTATTGACCGAGTTTGACATCGAGTACATCACTATGAAGGTAATCAAGGGGCTTAGAATAGCTGAATTTTTTAGCTCAACAACCAATGGAAGGAGATCGATATGAGTTTGAATTCTCGAATGAACAATTTAAGGCCATAACAGTCCAAGGTTGGAAGATGTACTTTGATGAAGCTGTGGATTACAAATGTGCTGGAATTGGAATTGTTCTGGTTATCCTTAGAGAGGAAACTTTGCCTATGGCTAAGAGGTTAACTTTCTCGGTCACTAACAACATAGCCAAGTATGAAGTCGGCATTTTTGGAATAGAAGCACTGATAGCCTAGGGACGAGGGACGTAGAGGTGTAAGTTGACTTGATGTTGGTAATTCGATAGATAAGAAAGGATTGTGATTTGAACTAAGACAAGTTGAAGTCGTATATATTCCATCTTAGAGCATTGATGGAAAGCATCCCGAATTATATGTTCCGACACCTGCTTAGGGAAGACAACCAAATGGTAAACGCACTAGCGACTTTGCCTTTAACTTGGGAGAACCAAAAAAAGCTAACCATGAAACCTCTAGTATTGACTATTGCAGTAAGCCTAGCTTTGAAATAAGGAGGATCATGGATGTCGAGGTTAACGATGGTACGATATCTAGAATTTCTCAGATCATGGAGATTTACTTGAGGGAGCTGGTAAAAATGACAGAGTGGCGATCCAGAAGTTGGATTCTCTGTTCATAAGTCTGAGACATGATTTATATAAGCGGCAACCTAATGAAATATGGTTGAAGTCCTTAAATGACAAAGAAGCTAAGAAGTTGATAAAGGAAGTCCATGTAAGAGTATGTGGGCCACATATGAACGGAGTAAATTTGTCAAGAACGATTGTACGACTAGGATTTTATTGATTACTATAGAGGCAGACTATGCAGATCAGGTAAAGCATTGTCATGACTATCAGGTCCATGGGAACTTAAACCATCTACCGCCATCAGAGTTGCATTGATTATCAAAATCTTGGCCCTTCTCAGCTTGGGGTTTCGATCTAATTTATGAAATCAAGTCGCATGCTTCTAATGGGCATCGGTTTATAGTGGTAGTTGTAGATTACTTCCTTAAGTGGGTGCAAGCTAAATCCTTCAATAATGTCACAACTAAACATATAGCTAAATTTATAGCACGAAATATCATATGTTGGTATGGAATGCCACAACACGTGGTGACTGACAAATGGGTATAGTTTCAATGGGAGACCAAAACTATGCTGCAGAAGTACGTGATTGGGCATCATAAGTCTTCGCTGTACAGATCACAGGCCAACGGGGTGATAGAGGCTACAACAAAACTTTGAAAAAGATTTGGCTCAAATGACAGAAAACTACAAAGATTAGGCAGACAAATTACTATTTGCATTAGCAATGGGAGCTACGCCTTATTCTTTTGTTTATAGAATGGAGGTTGTACTCCCTGTAGAGATCGAGGTATAGTCAATGAGGGTAATGATGGAAGTAGACTTACCCGATTAAGAATAGGTTGCATGAATATTTGCACAATTAGCTCGGTTGGATGAGGAGAATGATGGCACTATACCATACTCAATTGTACCATAAAAGGATAGGTAGTGCCTTCAATAAAAGGGTCTAATCCAATAACATTAATGAAGAGGACCTCGTGCTGAAATAATTAAGACCACTAGGAATGGACGTAATGGGAAAGTTCAGGCCCAATTAGGAAGAGCCATATTTCGTGAAGAAGATCTTGAAAAATAGGGCGGTTCGGTTGTTCTATTTAAAAGAAATGAGTTCATAAAGCCCATCAATATAGACAGGTTAAAGAACAACTTTGCATAGAAGAAGAAGAAGAAGAAGAGAAGAAGAAGAAGAAGAAGAAGAAGAAGAAGAAGAAGAAGAAGAAGAAGAATAAAAGAGAAGAAGAAAAACTCGTTAGGTTAAAATCGTAAAGAACGGCCTAACCAAATGTTAAAAAACATCTCGCTAAACCGGAAACGGTTTAGAGAAAATTTAGGGATAAGTGAGTGAGAGAAATATTTAATTGAAAAACCTGAATAGGCCAGTTAAAGACATGGGTACCCATGTAACAAAATAGTTAAGTTTCTACTGTTTTATTGAAATTATGTTCAAAAAGTTCATAAAATGAAAAGTGTTGAAAGATAAAATTTAGGAAAAGCATGCATAAATCATCTCATTTGTCTCTTTAATTAAGGGCCTAAGTCAGAAGGGCCACCAAAAGGGTCATGTATATTTAATGTACTGGATAATTTAGGGTAGTGATATTCTAGATGCGCCGCTGAGCCCACTTATCACTAAAATGGTCCAGGATGTGACGAAACACGAGACCACCTTAAAAAGAAGCCTCTCTGGGGCAAGATGTGAGGGACGCCCATACTGCCAACAAAGCATAGCTGGAAGGTAAAATGAATTTTCATGGAGACCTGGGAGATGTACGCATTGATCGAAGAAGTCTGTAGTGACATGGGTGAGATGCCACTAAGGGCACTGATGAGTGATAAATGTATCACTATTTCCCACTCATTTAACTTGATATTTTGTATAGTTTCTTGAGTTTTGTGAATATTTTGATGTGTTTTGTGTTATTTTGTAGATAAATAAAGATTCAGGACATTTGGGAGGTGATTTGGAGCAAAACTGTGAAATTTGGTGAAATTTGGCAAAAAGGGTATTTTGGTAATTTTGGACGTCCCGACACAAAGGGTATTTTGGTAATTTTGGACATCCCGACACCGAAATAAAGTTTCAAGATATTCTGGAGGTGATTTGGAGCAAAACTGTGAAATTTGACGAAAAGGGTATTTTGGTAATTTTGGGCGTCCCGACACCGAGGGTATTTTGGTAATTGCACCACCATGCCACGTGTCAAAAATTCAACGAGCCGTCTTTTTTAGCACACCATGCCACGTGTCGAAAATTCAGCGATCCAAAAAAAAAAATAAATAAAATAATAAAATAATAAAATAATAAAAATCAGAAAATAATAATAAAAAATTAGATTTTTTTGCCTATAAATAGATTTCGAATTTTAGTTTCAAATGTACCAAATCCCCTGTAAATACTTATATAATAGAGAAGTCTTCATATTTTCTTCATATATTCAGTTTTATTTACGCTTTGTAGTAGTAATTCTATTCAACCATGAGGGAGTAGTACCTCACCATGCTGAGGTAATAAGGTAATTCTTTTACTTTTACTTTTTAGATTAATCTCCCTTAAAAAATAATATATAAACTATTTAAAATCTGAATTAATAAAGGATACCGCCATTTTCGGACGGTTGGTTATTAAATTTAATATGGTTAAACCTGACTTAATGAGGATACCGCCATTCTAGGTCGGTTGTTTAAGTTTATATTTCTGTTCCGCCTTATGGCTGGTATTTGAATTTGACTTAATCAGGATACTGCCATTCCGGACGGTTGGTTTAAAATATCACAAGATTATATATTATATTATTGGGAGATATCTAAATAGTAAATAGTAGAAGTTAATTCCTTTTACCTTAGCATTTCTTTTTATTACTTTTCAGCAATTTCATTTTATGTCTTTTAAGTTTTTATTAGTTTTAGCTATGTATTGTAACTAAATTAATATCTAGGGTTGTGATAAAATCCAATATAACCGGTTTTAAAAGGGTTAGATTATAGTTTGAGTAATTTAAAAGAGTTATTTATTGAGTCATAATCTTAATGCCTTTTTATTAATTGGCCATTAATAAAATTGATTTAGATAAACTTAAAATGAACTAGACATAGGGATTTTAAGTTAAAGACCACAGACTCAATAACCCACGATCTTCCTTAAGGATAGATAACCCTTTTAATAGATTTCCTTACAGGATAGGAATATACCTGTCGGGCGGGGGTAGTCTTAATTGGAACTTAACCTTAATGAATCTAGGTAATTTAATTGACATAGACATATGATTCAATTGGATTAAAACTAGGTATTTGTAAATGATCATTCGAAAGAGGCTTTTACATAATTTAGTGTTCCAGATTAATAATTCAATAATTTACCCAACTATGATTTAACTACTTCATCTTTTATTGATATTAGAAAGATTCACAACCCTAGATCTTTGAATCTTTTTATTTTCTTAGTATTTTCTTTTATCTTTTGTCTTTTTATTTATTTAGTAAATCTACAAATCAAATCATTTCAAGCAATCAATTCCCTTATCCCTATAATTAGATATTTGTAAATAAATAGTATCAACAATTAATAACAACAGTATGAATTAAGTCCTCGTGGGATCGATATTTTTATACTACTTGAACGATACGTGCGCTTGCGTTATACGTGTGTGTTTACGCCGGTCAGGCACATCAATGAAATCTCTGCGTTGGATACTTGATGCAGCCAATCATTTCGTGCGTCAAAAGAAATGTTCTTTTTTAGCATGTCATATGCTAGATGATGTCGTTGATCGTAAGAAGTAAAAATGGAGACCGGTGGAGGAACAGTGAGGTACAATTTCTCTTTCAGCCACACTTGAAAAAAATGTTAGCTCGCTGGGTTGCCAGCCTGAGAAGGCAACCTAGGAAAGTTAGAACAGCCCGCTACACTGAAAATCGAGAGGACAACTTAGGCAAAATTTAGGGCATATATGCAAAAGTAAAGGGCTTCCAAGAAACTGACTAGAGGATTTTCATTTGATTTCATCCAAACCAAGCAGTGTATTGGGTAAAATTACAAGAATTTGGATCATAGACACATCTGATACCTAGGATAATATGGAGCATTAGATAGTCACCTCTTCCACTATCATGACCTATTAGAATGTATCGGGCCAAGATGTAGAACACAATTGCACTCTCTCAATGATGGGATCCAATTTCCATGTTAGAAGCGACATCTAGTAGTATAGTAAGTTCGATGGACAGGGGGCAGGGAATTACACTCTCCAATCCATCAACTGTTGACAAAAAACTCGTACATCAATGTAAAATAATATTATATCATATATTATTCTAGAAACGGTTACATTAGTGTGTGTATATATATATATACACACACACACAGAGAGACACATATTCACATATCTCATATAGAAACAAACAACATTCAATATGTTAGGTATTCATCGTTGGGAATACTTACCTGGCCTCAAGAACACTCCTGATCCTAGTCATATCTGTCAAAACAAAAGGTGAAACGCGGTTAGAATCGCTGTCACATTGAATTCTCGACTCAATTATAACAAACTTCCAGACTTTCCTGAAATATCTAAATCAAGTCTAATTCCAAGGATTTCAATTTCATTACTCTTAATACACCAAATGCAACCTATTTATAACACCAGACTCACTTTCCGGCTAAAAAATAGATAATCCTCTAACAATCCGAAAATTTTACGAACAAATCCGGAACATTTGGGATCTTTCCTATTTCTTCTGAATTAATTATAATACTCTTAATAAATCATAATATACCGTTTTAAGTCATCATATTTGCTCAAATCCTCAAATTATGCCTTTTAAAAAAATCTCACGAAAATATTTTCGAAGACGTTATGGAAGGATTCTAAATCATCTCAAACTTTCTGAAACCATCTAAACACATCATATCGTCATAAATAACTGATATCTATGATTACGTTCATTATAACATCAACGTGTACGAAACTAGGTTTTACCATAAACTCATATAACCCGTCAAATCGCTCTAATTCATTCTGATTTTACTCGAATTCAACCGACAATACATTCTAGCACAATTAACTCAATACATATCATAAAATAATGCTACAAATCTATTGGAAGTATCCGAATATTATATGCTTTACTTGAAAATAATGAGTTTTTACTGGGATATCTTACCGAAATTCCAAGGGTACCACTGAACTTCCAACGCACCCACAAATATATAGGAATAAACAAATTTCAAATAGGAAAACTATGCGAATGAGTTTCACTATTCACCATTAGTTTCTTTCTTATTTCGTGTGAAACCAAGCGCCATTCGATACAACCGACACCGTAGTCTCGTAGTACATCCCACAAGCTTCGATTTGGTCGGTGGATTGTTCCGTGAAATGAAACAATGAGTTGAGATCGAGACAAGGAGATCACATGCATTCATCATTTTTTTTCGACCATTTATGATGACTCCAAACTCGGACACCATTCGACCCAGGATGGCCAGACGTCCGTAACCACGACGGTTGATGATGGTCGAAAGGCCGACCGGTAGCCATCTCTCTCATGCACAAGTGAGGGGTCGAGTGAGAGAGTGTTTATTTTTTTACCATTTCTCAATTATGCAAACTTATGGGTTTTTAAAATGAATTTTCTAAAAATTATAAAACAGCCCTTGTAAAATTAGAAACAGGTCCCTAATATTGTACAATCTCAAAAATTCACATTTTTTAAATCGAGATCCATAAAAATCGACATAAACTAGACATATTAAGGATCAATCTATTAAAATTTCAGCTTCTGATTCAATCCCGAGTAATTACAGTGAATTTCCAAATTTAATCATTGAGCAGCGAATGTGTTAGTGGCAAACTCAAGTTGAAGTTTCCTTTGCCGCACTTGCACAACTCCGAAACTAAATCTGTCAAAATTCGTAGGTGACCTAGATATTTATGAAATTTAGCGAGTCGCATATTTTATTTTATTATACGATAAGCAATTTACAATGTAGAATCTTACAAATTTAACTTGTTTTAGATCAGAGTCAGGATTCGCAGCGGCCTCCAACCTCGTGAAGTACCTTTGCTCATCTTTAGACTGTGATTGGATGCTTCTTTTCTCGGTCTGATACTTTATTTTAAAATTGATTTTACTTTGATTTGGATACCGTATCGTTATTGAACTATTAAGTAATTTGTCTACGATTTGAGATTTTGTTTACTAGAAAAATTCGAGACTTGATTATATGAGCTGTTAGAATGACTTTGGTATATTCTAACGTAGATCTTGAGTTATGTTTTCAGATTCTTTGATATGATGCATTGAACTTATGATTTTTTTGTGAGTGTATTTACTATTTTGGTTATATATGGAATTGACGGATATGATTCCTAATTGCACATGGATGGTTACAGATTATGCTCGCCCCGGATGGCATATTCCTGAGATAGCGGATGACTGATTACGTGTCTTAGGGGACAACGAGATGTAACACCCCAAGACACCAGAGATTCTTGAGGGGTGGCTAAGGAGACAGCGCGACGTAACAGCCCTAGTCACCAATGATGTTTTCTGAGTTTATGATTTCTTGCTATCTTTACATTTGATGATTTTTTTAGGCGTAATAAAGTTTTGAATTTGGAAATTTCTTGTTTTCTTTTTCTCCAATTTGAATTTAAATATTGCTTATTTTTTGTTTCTTTACAGCATTCACTCACTGAGTTCATTAGGACTCATCCCTCCACTCCCTTCAATTTTGCAGGCATAATCCACCTGGTGAGCCACTGTTGATTTTGGAGTTATAGTGCAATGAGGAAGTGATGATGCAGTCATTATGTGGAGTCGATCCATTATGTGGTCATTTTGGTTCATATTCATATAGATTGTGATGGTTGTTTTGAGATGAGTTGAAATTATTTTGAATTTTGGATTAAATATATGATGTAATACTTCTAGTATTAATATATATATATATATATAACTGTGGATAATAACATTTTTCCTAAGTCTCGTACATATTTGCATATGTATAGTTTAGTATATTCTGGTTTCAAGCTAAACTAATGGTCTGAATTAGAGTTTTGGGATGGCGGTGGAATCTGTCATTTGTCGGTTGCATCTCCAAACTGGGCATGTTATAAAGTGGTATCAGAGCATGGTCTAGAGGTCAGTGATTGTTGCATGAGGCTGTTAGTGTCTTATATATGTGGTATGCCCGGGGTTCCCATATATAAGGGTTGTTTCTCTGACTTCTAATCTAGCTTGTTTCTTCATATTTATATATGATGCCACCCAAGAGTAGACCCAGATCTAGAGGTAGACCTAGGCATGAGAATGTTCCACTAGATGTTGAACCAGATTGGAGGTCGATAGCACATCCTACTCCACCAGATGAGGGATGTAGAATTGAGTTTGTCCGTGAGTAGGGTGTTAAGGATGTTAGGGATAGACCGCCTGAACAAATTGTTGTTGTTTAACCATGGGGTGCGATAGTTTTAGCGTACTATGGATACTCTTGTGTAATTAGTTACTCAATAGCAGCAGCCTTTAGGCCTTGTGTCGGGACCCACTATACTCAAGCCACCCTCAATCACTGTACCTTCTCAGGCTCACCAGGCTCTAAATCTACCAGTCATGCTCGATCCATTATACATCAGACAGGCCCCTCTGTTCCATTATAGTAACCTCCCACACCACTAGTTCAGGTAGTTCAGAGGCATGAGCTATTGGTGTCACTACCTGGTTTTCAAAAGCTACAACCACCCACGTTCACGGGAATAGAAGCCTCCCCTGATCCTTGTGGATTTATAGATGAATCAGATTGCATCTACACTGCACTTGGGTGCTCATCAGAGAGGTCGGTAGAATTGGTGAGCTTTCAGCTGAGGGATGTGACATACACTTAGTTTATTATTTTCGGGACTGTCGGTGACCAGGTACACCTCCATTGATTTGGGTAGAGTTTAGTTCAGCATTTTGGCTAGATTCCTTCCTAGAGTGTCAGTGTTGCAAGAGCCATGGAGTTTGAGCAGCTGGTACGGGGGAGATGATTATGACCGAGTATGATATACAGTTTACTCGTCTTCCACTATATGCACCACACTTGATTGGCATCGAATATATGAAGGTTTAGCGATTTGTAAATAGGCTGCAAGATTACTTGTATAGATCTATTCCCATTTCCTACTAGTGAATATTAGATTTTCAACAGCTCAGTATGTCAGACTATATCTGGATGAGAAAATATTGTTGTATGGAGTACCTATCTTAATAGTTTCAGATAGAGGTTCCTAATTTACATCGAAGTTCTGGCAATCATTTCAAGAATCCCTGGGTTCGCAGCTACACTTTAGTATAACTTTCCACTAATAGACTGATGGCCAGTCAGAACAGGCTATACAGACTTTGAAGGACATGTTGAGGGTCCGTGTGATAGATTTTGAGGGCAGTTGGGACCAATATTTTTCACTGATTAAGTTTTCGTATAACAACAGTAATTTGATAAGCATTCAGATGGCTTCTTTCGAGGCTCCGTATATCAAGAAGTACATATCACCAGTGGGATAGTTTGAGACCGGGGAACAAAAGTTGTTGGGACCTGACCTAGCATATGATGCGATCGAAAATGTGAAAATGATCAGGGAAAGAATGAAAACAGCTCAATGTCATCAAAAGTCATATGTTGATCACTGAAGGAAAGACTTGGAATTTCAAGTGCAGACTTGGTATTTCTAAATGTTTCTCCTTTAAATGGAATAATGATGTTTGGAAAGAAAGGCAAGTTTAGCCCCAGATACATTGGGCAGTTTCATATCCTCCGTAAAGTCGGAAACAGGGCCTACGAGCTAGCTCTCCCCTTAGCATGGATAATATATATCCGTTTTTCCATGTATCGATGTTACACAAGTATCTACATGATGAGTCTCATGTGCTAGAACCTCAGACTATTGATGTCAACCAAGATCTGTCATTTATGGAGCTCCCGGTAGCAATTATAGATAAAGAGAAGACAAAGATGCGATCCAGATGGGTGCCATTAGTTAAGATAGTTTGGTAACATCATAAAGAGCAAGACGCGACTTGGGAATCTGAAGAAGTTATGCAGAGGCAGTCTCCTCAATTGTTTGAGAACGAATGTATGCTTAAGTCCTAACTCATTTTGATTCGAGAACAAATCATTTTAGGGAGGGAAAATTGTAATATTTGAAAATTTTAAACTTAGCTAGAATCATATCTTAATAACTTAGATGAAAACTTTTCCGAGCCTAGAGGAAAAAAATTGTGAAGACGATTTAGCGGGCTATTGGGTCGGAATTGGGCCTAAAGGGCCTAATATTATTTAGTGGGCCCAAAATTAAAACAAAGGCCATTTTATTTAATAAAATTATGTGTGTCCTTAATTAAAAATAAAGCAAACCTAGCCCAATTATTACTAATTTAGGCCCAAGTCCTTAATTCCATAGGAAACAAAACAAAACCCGACATTTCCTTTTTGTTTGGGTGAAAGTGAGGACAAGTAAGTGAGCTAAAATTGGATTTTCGTAACTTAAGGAAAGAAGAGTGAGAGCTTAATCTAGCAGATTCAAATCCTTAGACTACTAATCTAGCCTTAGAAGGCCATTGGAGCAAAGATTCAAGAGAACAAAATAAGTGAAGAATTCTTTCTAAGAATCAAATTTGAGGCTTTTATCATTATCTAGGATTTTATTGTTAGTGTTCCTAGAACATGCCAAGATCGTCTAAGAGTGATTTGTGTGTGAATAAACAAAAGGAGTTGCGGAAATACTCACAATGATCGGCTTTTGGCTTTCAAAAATTCGAAGGATGTAGAAGCTCCAAGCTTTAAATCGAGTTCCAAACTTTTGGGTGAGTTTCCATATCACCTTGATTTACTCATTTAAGTGCTAGCAAGACCAAAATAAAAGAAAAAAATTTCTCTCCTCCAAGAGAGGAAGTTTCGGCCATGAGAGGTGAGGAAGAGAGAATTTGTGTATTTTTGTTTCCAAAACAATTACAATTAAAGTCAAACTCTAAAAAATGTGTATATACTTTTTCAAAAAAAGAAATACAAAGTGTGTTGGATAAGTTAGCTTGTAAAAGCTTCCAACCACTTCCATCACTCAAGATGGATTAGTGATGTACTTGAGTGAGGTAAGTTGGTGGGTCCCACTTTAAATTCCAAATTTAAGTCGGACAATCCAACACGCAACTTCTCTTGGGCCCGGGTTCGTTTAATTCCGAATTAAATAAATTTACCGTTGCGACTTTATTAAATCCAATTTAATTAAATAATAATTCTTCGCAATATTTTTACGTAAGTCGCTTACGAATTAATTCTAAATTAATTCGTTAGCTTGAATTAAAATCCAATTTTAATTCCGCGTGAAATCTAATTTCAATTAATATATCCGATATATTATTTTAGCTCAAATAAATAAATTAAATAGAAAAATCCAATTTCACTATTATATTTATTTTACCGATTAATTCCAAATTAACCGCGTTCTCTCTTCTTGACGAATTTAATCCCAGATAAATTCTCGACGTAATTAATCCCATATTAATTCTTTCTCTGTTAATTAATCTCAGATTAATTCTTGACGTAATTAATCCCAGATTAATTTTCTCTCTCATAATTAATCCCAGATTAATTCTTGTTCGAGTCAAATATCATCGGTGAATCTTTGGGAAGCGACCCAAGAGATCCCTGGATATGTTGGTAGTAAATACGGTCATCAGACTATCCGAACACTTGCGTACTTGGTACCACGTTCCTACCGATTTACAAGACATAGTTGGTTTTTAGCAAAGCACCGTGCCTACCCAATTCTCCAGAAATATTCTTTTGCGGAATACAAGATCTTTGTCAGGCGTAGTATACGTAGTATTGCGTATTACGATCCAGTATCGATATCACATGCTATGGATGGAATTGTGTATGCCCCGTACGAAGCATATATCGGATCTCTGGTAAGTAGTCTCTATAATCGGATAATCATGACCTAGTCATATTATCCCGATGACTACAGTACTTAAGAGTACTAGTTCTGTATCCTACGTGATCATCATCTCCATATGACTGAAGTGATACTTCCATCTTGACATCACACCCAATACACTACGATTCTCAATATACCCAGTGTTGGGAAGCGGCCGCGAGTACGCAGGCGAAAATAAAAATTATTATGTCGCTTTCCCTTGTCCAATACCCATTTGTTTTGATTATTCTACAACCTAGGCATGTTACTATATATTCTAAGCATACAACTCATAAAACATGAAAAGAACATAAACCTAAACATGCTAACTATCATAAGAACTCTAATAAAAAAAAGACTTACTTGAACCGAACACTCCTCCAGTCCTCCCTCCAATCTACAAGCTTTTCTTGAACTCAGCAAGCTCTTCCACGTTCCAAAGAGCCACCCAAGTTTGTGGCCTCCAAAGATGCACACACCAAAGCCAAAACTCAACGGGAAGACTACGCCTTGAGTGCACATGTATTTTTCCCTTGGTGCTAGCCTAGGCAAATACCTCAAAACTTTTAACTCGAGGTTCCTCTAGTCAATTAGACTTAAGATTCTCAAAATCAGTGGCTTACTCTTAAAATTAGAGTTGCTCACTTATATAAACCCAATATATAAAAGGTTTTGGTGTAGCCTATTTGTAAAAAATTCTTTGGGATTATATAGTGCTCTAAAGACAACAAAATTAATTAAGAATCCGATGTGGATAAAAGCTAAATTAATCTTAGCCATTGGATCTTAATTTAGTGGTTTAATGAGATTATAAAACCCTAGTAAGAGTTTGGGTGGCCGAATTGGAATTCAAAACAAAAATTTTTTTTACTATCATATTCACTTATTATTCATGTGAATAGTAAATTTTATTTTTTATTATTCCATGCCCAAAGTGCCCCTATCGTCATTCACCATCCCAAAGCCACTATGGAACCTCATAAATGATCTTTTCAATAATTAATCACATTGAACCATTTATGAACAATTCCTACAGCAATCATATATGTTGTTATATTTTTATTGTGCATTGTTAACCTTGTTTATCAAAAAACACATCATAAGTTCTTCTCTGATACTTGAGGATTGTTTTGATAGCTGCCCAGTGTTGCTCACCAGGATTTGTCTGATACCTGCTCGTTATGCTAAGAGCATAAGAGACATCAAGTCTTGTACATACCATGGCGTACATGATCGATCCTATTACTGAAGCATAATGGATCATACTCATACGCTCTCTATGTGAATGAGTATGTGGACATTGCTCCTTAGATAATTTGATTCCATTACAAGTGGGTAAATTACTTCTTTTGGAATCTTCTATTTTGAATCTTTTCAAAACTCTATCTATGTACGTAGATTGAGAAAGTCCTACCAACCTCTTAGATCTATTAGGGTAGATCTTAATAACGAGGATGTAGACTGCTTCTCCCAAATCTTTCATGGAGAAATTCTAAGATAACCATTGCTTGGTGGCTTGCATCATGGGAATATCATTCCCGATGATTAATATGTCATCGACAAGAATAATACAAGAATACAACAGCACTCCCACTACTTTTCCTATAAACACAAGGCTCGTCTACATTTTTGATGAGTCAAATTCTTTGATTGTCTCATCAAATCGTATATTCCAACTTCTGGAGGCTTGCTTGAGTCCAAAATGGATCGTTTAAGCTTGCATATTTTATTATGATCATCATTAGATGCAAACCCCTCAGGTTGTGTCATATAGACTTTGTCTACGAGGTTCCCATTAAGGAAAGTTATTTTGACATCCATCTGCCAAATCTCATAATCAAAGTGTGTAGCTAGTGCCAGTAAAATTCGAATGGACTTTATCATTGCAACAAGCGAGAAGGTTTCGTCATAGTCAATTCCTTGGATTTGTCTATAACCTTTCGCCACCAACCTAGCCTTATAGGTTTGGATGTTGCCTTCTGCATCAGTTTTACGCTTGTAAATCCACTTGCAGCCTATGAGTTTTATCTCATCAGGTGCATCTACCAAGTCCCAGACTTGATTATGCTACATAGAGTCTATTTCAGATTTCATGGCCTCAAGCCACTTGACTGAATTAATGTCACGCATTGCTTCGTCATAACTGGTGGGATCGTCATTATCAATGACCTGATCATGTTCCTCATCAATATGGAAACCATATCTTTCAGGCTCATGTCTTTCCCTACCAGACCTTCTGAGTTCATAACCTTTTGGTTGTTCCATCAGCTGCCTTTTTTGAGGGGCCTGGGGTTTAGTTCTATGTAGTTTGTTTCTTCGCGTACCTCATCGAGGTCAAGTCTACTCCCTTATATTTCTTGAGAAGGAATTCATTCTCTAGAAATTTAGCATTTCGTGAGACAAATGTTCTTTATTCATTTGGGATGTAAAACACGTATGCTCTTGAGTTCAAGGCATATCCTACAAACTTACATTTAACTGCCCTATCATCCAATTTGTTAGTTTGTGTGAGCTTTACATATGCATCACATCCCTAAACTCTTAGATAACTAAGACTAAGACGTTTCCCAGACCATAACTCATATGGTGTTTGACTAAAAGTTTTGGAAGGAACTTGGTTTAGTAGTAGTGTTGCAGTTTCTAAAGCAAGACCCCAAAATGAAAAAGGTAGATCCGTGCCTGGCATCATTGATCGGACCATATCTAATAATGTCTGATTTCTCCTTTCGGAGACCCAATTATGTTGTGGAGTTCCCGGAGGAGTCCACTGGGAAACAATGTCATTTTCTCTCAAGTAATCTTGAAATTCGTTACTTAAGTATTCACCACCTCGGTCAGACCTTAGTGACTTAATACTTTTATTAAGCTGGTTTTCTACTTCAGCCTTGAAGTCTTTGAATTTCTCAAAGGCTTCAGATTTGTACCGCATAAGGTACACATACCCATATCGCGAATGATAATCGATAAAGGTAATGAAGTAGGAGAATCCACCTCTAGAGGTGACTGACATTGGTCCGCATACATTAGAGTGTATGAGTTCTAATGTCTCTGATGCATGCTATCATTTACCTTTGAATGGTAATTTGGTCAATTTACCAAGTAAACAAGACTCACAACTTCCATAAGGTTTATATTTTAAGGGTTTGAAATGCCCATCCTTATGTAGCTTAGTTAATCTTGTTTCATTGATATCACCTAAGCGACTGTGCCATAGAAGTGATTTATTGAGATTATTCGAGTTAATGTTGTATATATTAGAGGTTGAACATTCTTTGTTAGTTTGTAAGACATAGATACCATTATTCAAAATACCATCTCCATATTTTATTTCATTGAAATAAATAGAACATTCATTACAACTTATTAGGCATGAAAAGCCTTTATTACATAAAGAAGAAATTGAAATGATGTTCTTTACTATAGAAGGTACATAAACACAATCTTCCAAGTCTAAAACTAAACCATTCGGCAAAACTAATGAATAAGTCCCCATGCACAATGCAGCCAGTTTTGCTCCCTTACCCATGCGTAAGTCAACCTCCCAATAATGGAGTCTCCTACTGTTTCTCAGGCTGTGCACATTGTTACACAAGTGAGTCCCACAACCGGTGTCAACCACCCAAGTAGAAGGTTCAGAGTTTTGAGAATATAGTTCAATCATATACAACATACCTGAAGCATTGGGTTTCTTGGCCTCTCGGGCTTCCCTATCTTCCTTGACTTTCAAGGATCTACAGTCTTTCTTCCAATGACCCTTCTTTCCACAAAAGAAACATTTCCCCTTTCCCTTTTTATTCTCCACATTACCATTGGGCTTTAGGTGATCTGGAGCCTTGGCCTTGCCCTTATTTTTCTTTGGGCCTCGTGGCTTCAGGTCCGTACTCGTAAGCATGACGGAGGTTTTAACCTTTGATTTCAAGTCCTTCTCTGATTGCTTTATCAGATTGTGCAATTCTGCTAAAGTAGCTTCTTTATCAGACAGATGAAACTGCATAATAAAGTTAGAGAATTCTTTTGGTAAGGACTGAAGAATTAGATCGTGACCTATCTCATGATCCGTAATGAACCCAAGGTTGGCCAATTTTTCAATGTGGCCAATCATCTTAAGCACATGTCCACTAACAGATCATTCCTTATTCCTTGTTTGGAATAAGGCAAATGACACTTGGAATCTCACGGTATGAACGGAAGTTGCATACAACTCCTTCAAGTGAAAGATGATGGTTTGAGCATCCATATCTTCATGAGCTTTCTGAAGTTCGTCCGACATAGAGCCAAGCATTATGAAAACTGCTTGCTCATCATCATTGACGTGTTTCTTCCAAGCATCAAATATATTCTTGGTCAGCATCTTCTACGGGTTCAGGGGAAATGGTCTTTCAAGAACATAGAAAATCTTTTCTTGTCTTAAGACAATTTTAAGGTTTGTAAACCAGTCATTGTAGTTGTCCCCTTTGAGCTTATGCTCATCAATGATGGAACGAAGTGATACTCTGTTTGCCATTTGAATGTTTGTGAAATATTTTAACCCACATGTTAAGAGAAAATGTTTAAAATTAGGAATATATTTTCATTAATATTTTCATAAAACATGGGCTTTTAATATTTTGAAGTTGCTCCCACTCAATTGTTTTAAAATTTTAAGCAAATCGCATCAACCCCAATATGATGGATTTCTTGTAGGCAAAGATCCCATTATCATCATTTCATAACTCCGACTACGGTCGGTTGTTATAAAATATGATAATTATGTAGGTTCCCAACCAATTTATGATATAAATCACAATTCCTTGATCATTTGGTTAGGCAATCAATATGCCATAGCTTAGTTATGTTAGTATTTGGGACACCCAATCTTTGCCACTAAGTTATAAGACAACGCCTAAGGGTCGTTGCGTCTTATGACTCAGAAAAGTCAAACCATTATCAATAGTATGATTTAGGGACAAATTGGTATGGTCAGTGGTAAAGCCTAGTCCTGCCAATACGGTTTAAGCCCTTTGGGTCTATACTTTACAATGGGAGTAAATTTTAGACTTAAATTATTATTGAGGATTTTAGCAAGTTTAAGTGAATAACTGTCAAAT